>LPNX011000972.1:14002-34159 GCA_001517045.1 Pseudotsuga menziesii | reverse complement strand
CAGAAAATAGTATAAATAGAGAGTGAGCCTCTCTATTTATCACATAGACACTCGCACTTAGTTGTAGCGCATGAGTGAGAGAGAAGGAGCTGGGATAAGAGAGAGAAGAACTGGTGGAGATCGTCTTTTATGTCTTAGGGTTTTACTACTTCCATTGGTGCTTATTCTATCTATGAGGAATTTGCAAGGTTTTCTCCTGTATGGTTTACCTAAGGAAAATATTTGTGTCTATTGTCTCTTGTGATTGATTTCTATGCATAGTATTCCCTCAGATAAGGTCCTAAGATCATATTGCTGAAATAGATAAAAATCTGACATGGTATGAGAGATAACCTGAGAAGAAGACATTATGTAGCTATGGAAGCTAGGGATTCTTAATTTTTGGGTCTCTCTCCACAATCCATCAGCAAAAGGAGGCTAGGATGACTCTCCATTGAAGGGTGCATCTTTTTGTCAAAGAAGAATCTGATTATGAGCCTTTTCAATTGTTTACGTACCACTGCATCGGGAAATTAGGGCTTTTCATAGAAGTGGAATTTTTTGAGTGAGCTCAACCTAGGATTGATCTCCTCATAAAAATCAAAGTTTAGAGACAAAAATTAAGGTTTTTTGGTTGGGTAGAACTCCAGGAAAGACAAACCCTAATTTTCCCTAGAACCAGAAAACGAGCACTGCAGAAGATCAGCTCCAGATCTAGTTTTCACCTTCTCAAATTGGTAAGATATAAATATTTTTTATTTCCATTTGAGGTTATCTATTAAGATGTCTCATCACACCAAGCTTGATGAAAATATTGAGGGAGCTGACAACTTCTGAGCTTGGAAGTATAGGATCTCCCTGGTCCTGGAAGAAAATGAGTTGGACTCTTACATCAGTCAAGAGGTTCCAATTCCATAGGGAGATGAGGCTAAGGCCTTACAAAAAAATAAATTGGTCATGGCTAAGAGGATCACCTCATACCACATGTGTACTCCCTAAATACACCTAAATAAATGTTTGATGCCCTGACCAATCTATTTGAATGGAATAACATAAACCAGAAGATGACTTTTAGGAACCAGTTGAAGAATGTGAAGATTCAGAATGCGGATACCATATGGTCATACTTTACAAGGATCTCCCTATTATAGTTGATTTTACCACACATGGTGAATCATAATTTTATTGCCTTCCCTGTCCCTCTACAGACTCCTTAGACCCCATGTACCATTTTTGTACCTTTGATGTTTCCAAGATCATCCCTAAAAACATGCAAAAATTGCCATACGCGCCTTTTAATCCCTTTCTCGTGTATATTTGACCCTTAAACCTGTGTACATCGAGCTATGTGCAAAAGACCAAATTATTTTGGAGTTTTCCTTGATGTGGATCCAACTCACTTGTCTCCTGGCCTTCCATATGCCTTGATATTGCTTGGATTTGACCTTTCATTACCCCATTGAAGAGATATAGAAGGAACCCTTTCGATACATTGAAGGCATGAGGAATTGAAGAGCAATAAAACTCTAGTCCATTGTTGTCGAAGCTTATACTTGAGTCTGCATCCCTTTGTCCCTTGGAGCACTTTTGTGTTCTTTTCAAGCTTTCCTTTTGCTTGTGAGCTTGCTATCGAGAGATGGAGGATTGAAGTGGTGGAGGCCCAAATGGGGGACTCAATTTATCTGATTCGGAGACGTGTCGATAGAGGTTGTCTCTATTGTAATATTTGTTTTATATTAATAGAAATATCTTTTGTTGTCCAATAATGTGTATTTGAATGAATATTTGATCCATGGATGATTTCAAATGCTTATATATTATTGATTATATATGATAGAGTAGGTCTAACACAATTATATATAGCATGCTTGTCTTGTTTATTGAATGTTGAGGAAGCAATTTATCAATTCAAGCTAGAGTTGGAAAGCTCAATGGGGATCTACATCAACCGTCTAGAATAAGATATGAATCGAGATCCTTTAGTGTTAGATATTTGGTTTCTCTTGCATATAGGAAATGATTGATTTCTGGAGTCAAGATGTCTATTGTGGTACCCCAAGCCATAGGAATTTTTCTCCATAACAGGATTGGCGACTTTGCTGGGGAGTTCCTAGTAGTTGTCCTTTGGGGGTTTTTATCGACATTCAATGTTCTTGAACTGCTCTGATTTCTCTGTTTCTAATTCAAGTATAGGGGCATGTTTTCCTCGTAGTGTCTGATAGGTGTGAATTTTATCTCAGCTTATCTATTCACCTTCATTTTTATCTCTTTTTCTTCCTGTACGGGGTTTTTTGCCTCATAGTCCTGTGTACACGCAAGTTTTCCTAAGATAACCACGTACATATGTGGGTTTTATGCATACAGTCATGTATGCCCTGAGTTTTTCCTTTTAGAGGAATATTGAGTGTTGCTGGGTAAGTTTTTATGATTGTTGAGTCTCCTTTGACGCTTCTAGAGTTTGTATACACCTCTGTTTCTAACCAGAGACGCCTTTGAGGGTAAAATTTTTTTTTAAGAATGTTCTTGTCATTGCATTTTCGATTTTTTTGGAGGGGATTAGTGAATTATATCTCTTTTACCTTAGTGCTTTGCGTGAGTGATGTTTGAGTGTGCTTGCAAAGTCTGGGGGTGTTAGAGTCGTTCTTTTGTTTCATTATCTCATTTTTATTCAAAAAATCCAAAAATATTTTCTTTTTTGCATCATTGCACTTTCGATTTTGCATGGTACTTGCACTAGATTTTCTTAGAAGAGTATTAGTTAGGCTTTCATATAGGAATGATTGCATTTGTCATTTGAATAAAATTTTGCATTTCACGTGGTAGCATGCCCTGCTTTTCCTTTGACATAATGCATTTGCATTGATTGTTAGGTGTGCATTTTGCTTCATGTTGTGTCATAACACCATTGGCTGCACGGTCATCTACCTTTTTTCAATAATAAATCCAAATAAAATCAACGCTTAATTAAAATGGATTACACTATTTTCTTTGATAGGGTACACCAACAAGATTAAGTTTTAGGGTCTTGGAATAGTTCATTGAGAGTAAATTCTCCAATACCACTAAAGAACAACATGTATGTGTCTATTCAGGTGAGAGTGTGAAAATCCTTGGTATAATTAGTGTTTCTCAGGATCCTCCTCTTACAAGGGAGTTAAGCACGAGGCAGTGTGGGGAGTTATTGATTGGGATGACCCCTAGTCATAACTGAGTAGCACCAGAGATATTTCTAGGATTGTATTCATATCTGGGGGCTCTTTCCATAGTTTCAAGCTTTGCTACCTTGCCCATACGGTCAATCCTGCCTGCAACTGTTTACCTGAGCATTGATTATATTGAGGTGACCTTAGTTTCCTTACCTAGGTTATCGAGGGGGTACTTTGCAGGGGTTATTCTGCAGGTGTCCCAGCCAGGTTAGGGTCAAACAACATAGTCGCTATATGCATTGAAGCTGAGGGCCACAATAATTGGTCACAGACCTCCGCTTGTTGTGTATGGGAGTCTCAAGCCTCTCTCAGGCTAGACATACCTGCTTCATTTGGAAGCTCACATATCCTACCCTTTTTTGCTTTTGATTGGCTTTAGATTATATCCTACCCTTTTTTTCTTGTGATTGGGAAGAAGATCCTAATCCTACATATGATCCTTCACCTGATATACCTACACACACTGGGTATGAACCTTCATTCATAGGTCGCAGGTATTGGTTTCTGGGTGATGAGACTCATCATGAACCTGCAAGCACTAGTTATGATATGTCTGATATTCCTACACATGATTTGGCACAGTAGGCCGAGTCAGAGTTTGAACCTAACACTATGCCTGGGGGAATTCCTAGTCATTTCCATGTGGAAAGGTTTGGAAACATGAGTCACATTGCACCCTCCATCCCGGCGGTGGAGGACACATCACATGTTCATCCTAGACTTGGTGCTAGTAGTCCTATTTGGATACCAGAACGAAGACGAGTGACGATAGGGAATACCACTTACATAGTTTTACATGTCCCTTCGTCCTTTATTCCTAGTTCTTCGAATGCTATTCCTTCCCCTCATTCACGTGTTCCTTCGGGCCGGAATGTTGCTATGAGTAATGTGCATACTGCTGCTACTCACGTAGTCGTGTCTCATAGTCAAGAACCTCCTGTTGTCTCAGGAGGTCATATTCCTACTTTTGGAGTTCATATACCTACTTATGGAGTGTCTCATGGGACATCTCATGGCACTTCTTATGAACCATATTATGGACCGCAATATGCACAAAGTTATTCACCATATCGGTACTGAGTATCAACAACCCGCTTACTCCCCAAATTATGGCTTTCTAGCCCCAAATAGTTAAGGTAAACCACATTATGGTGCTTCCATGCCACCATACACAGGTCAAATAGGAGTAGTTTACTATGGCCATGGCCATGGTGGTTACGGTAACTAGTCCTATGTGAACAAAAATGATCAGGGACTGTCCCATAGACCTGTTCAACCTAGGATCCCTTTTCTCGCAATGTTAAATTTTCCGGACTTGTCGAGACTAATGAATGATCCGGTATCTTATGAACCGGCTTGGCTAGTTGTCCCTACGAAGCTTCCCTTGGACATCCCCAAATTCAAGGGAAAACCAGGAGAATATCCTAGTGAACATGTTACTACATTTCATCTTTTCTCTTCTAATTCCTTACACGAATATTCGATCTGTTTAAGGCTGTTTCATTGCACCCTCACCGGGCCTGCAGCGAAATGGTACATAGAGTTACCTAGGGGGGCATTCTCTTTGTTTGATGACCTGGCTATGAATTTTCTCAACCACTTGCAGCTACCAGTGAGTTACGACGTTGGTATAGAAATCTTGTCAACATTTTGGCAAGACAAAGCCGCGCATATCTTAGACCATATCCAAGAGTGGCGTAGACAGAAGAGATTGATTAAAGCCTTCATACCGCTGGATTTTCTCCTCAAGTGCTTCCTTAAATCGTTACTACCTTATATAGCGAAGGATGTTTCTACATCCGGAGTTCAGAACGCGGAACAAGTCATTTTTAGGGCGCGGGAATTGGATTTGATTTATACTCAATCTGGTTTTTTATATGATATCGTTCCTAACAATCCGTGTTCTAGTTTCGACCCTAAGATCAAACCTGGACCACATGCCGATGGCATTGTTGGTTGTACAAGTACCAAACCTGTGGATTCGGTTGTGAAACAAGTTAGTCAATTATCTATCAATCAATCTGCCTTGAGACAAGCCACATATTTGTCTCAACCCACCCAAACGGTGAATGTGCTTTCGGTGCAATCGTCGAACCAGAAGGGTAACCAGCAACCCAAAAGGAATAAGAAGAAGGGTAAAAACAATCGTAAGGGTGGGAATAGGAATGAAAATGCCAATTCTAATGAAAAGAATGCCCGAAATGCTGGGGGGGACAGTTAGTCTAAACATTAGGTTAAGTTTCCTTGCAAGTTGTTTGAGGATGACCACCTCACTCACTTGTGCCCTTAGATAGAAGAAGCCTCGAGGTTCATAGCATAGGGCCTAGCTGTGTTGACCAACCCTTTACCTCATAATCAAAACATGAACTCAAGGACCCATGATTAGTCTAGTGGAGATCAAGATCCGTTGGAAGCTAGTAATGGTCATGGTTGCATTAACATGGTGTGTGCTACTAAGGTTGTGACTCATTTGAAGGACTATGGTTCATCACAACCAGACCTTGGAAAGGAACCTGCTCCACCTGGGAGTCCTTTGCGTATTGAAAACCCTGTGGATAAACTTGAAGTTGCACCTCGCATTCCTAAGGGAGTCCTTAAGTGATCAGGGAACAATCCTAATTCCCAAGCCACCCATAACTATTTTGTTGTCGAGGATTGGGGCCACACTCCTTGTGCGATGTCTACACTCGAAGTACTTTAGAGTTGTCCTTTGCAAAGGAAGGATTTTCTTTCTACTCTTGGCATTAACGATGATTGTAGTACGCATTTATCCTCACTACAGGAGCAGGAAAGGCCCTCTTTTTCCTATAGGGCACAAGGGTAGGTTCCTTTTCTTTGAAAACAGGAAAAACAAAAGGGAAAATAGCTTAAACAGAACTACAAACTAAACTAAACTAGAGTAAGCAAATGGCTACAACTATGAACTAGATCTAAGAGATAATAACAGAAAAGAAAGAGGGATATGAAGCCCTTTGTGAACCCCTCTGTAGAAAATGGTTTAGGGTTCCGCCTCCTTGAAACCTACAAGCAACCTAAGCTACTATAATGGAAAACCTACAAACAATGTCAGCAAATAGAACCTGCAAAAAAAATATTAGTTAGAAAGCAAAACAAGTAAACAAACATGAAAAGAAATTATACCTCACTTAGGTGGAAATGGGCCACCATGCCCTAGCTCATGGGAGCACCTCTCTCTTGGTTAGGAAGCAATGGCTTCATCAGATGGAGATGGAGAATAGGGAGAGTGGGTGGTTTGAGAGGCAAAGGTCTCAAAGCATCCATGGGCAGCATAACAATAGGCAACTGAGGAGTGTTTTGAGAGTGACCCCCCACCCTCCTTTTGTAGTTTTTCCAAGGTATTTTAGGGTTTTAAGCCCTTGGTCAGGGCTTTAGCCGCTTTTTTGGGCCTTTAGCCCCTTCTATCCTAACTTTAGCCCCTTTTAGGGTTTTAGCCCCTTTTTGAGTGCTTTAGCTTCTAGGGGGCTATTTTGGGCTCTTTTATGGGGTTTTTAGCCCTTTTCTTCATCCTTGGGCTCTTTTGGAGGTGTGGGGCTCAAAGGGAAGGTCTTATGGAGTGAAATGAGTGTTGTGAGATGGAAATTGAGAGCTATGTGGGGGATTTTTGGGTTAACAATGATAACTCTTCCTCTATCATCAAATTTGAAACTATGGGACCGCAACCTCACTTGCCTTACTATGTGCCTCTCTTGGTTCATGTAGAATGTCTTAACAAGACTGTCAAATGCATTATGATTGATGAAGGTGCTGCTACATCTGTGATGTCTTTGGCATCTTGGAAGGGTTTGGGTTCCCTCGAGTTGTCTAAATCTGCTACCATGTTGACTACGTTTGATGGTAGATCATTTCGGCTGCATGACATTCTTCCTTCTCTTAAGGTCCATTTGGAAGGGAAGACCATCACAATCAAGGTTGAGGTGGTTGATACGCCCCTTGACTACAATCTGTTACTGGGTAGGAATTGGATGTACAGTATGCAAGACGTAGTTTATTATCTATTTTGAGTTGTATGCTTTCCATTTAATGGGAAGATAGTTATGATTGATCAAATGTCATTCAAGAATATGTGTGTTATCGCATCTTCAGGAGCTTCTGTCCCGATTGTCAAGCACTCTCAGCTAGCAACTGGGAGTATTGGTGTTGGCATGTATCCATCCCTTATGGGGTCCTTTATTTTTCCTGCACCTGTTCTTATGATTGGGTCTAGTTCTGGTGAGTCTTCATTGTCAGTACATTCAGTGTCTTTTCGCACCACTCATATGGAAGATCATTGGATTCTTCCTACACCAATTTCTTCATGTGATCCTGTCAGAATGGACGTGCCATTGCCTACATCAATGATAGCATATCAAGCTAATATTGAATTTTTTGTAGAGCCTAGTCCTTCCTCTTTGCGGATGAAGGAGAAGGACCCATATGTGCTGCCTACATGGGTAGTTGAGTCTTCTCGCATGAATTATTGCCTTGATAGTGTTTTTCCATCAGATGAAGCTGTTATTGAGGCTATGTCTGGGGTTGAGCCTCCTTGGGAAGAGTTGCATCATAGATCTTACTTTCTTCCCGAGCTTGACTGTTTAGAGTGTGAAGACTTTAGGGAGATTATAAGTGAGATAATTTGTAGTCATGTAGTTCCATTAAGCTCTCCTGATCCGATGCCTAATGGAAACATGGAAAATATATCTCCTACCATTCCTATCAATATCTATGGCAATCCTGGAAAGATTGAGAATCTCTATATTGGGGAAGAATGTTCCCATGATGAGATTCAAGAGTATACCGAGATGTTCAAAGAGTTTCATGATGTATTTGCTTGGTCATACGAGGAAATGCCAGGTATCGATACTCACATTGTTGAACATGAGATTAAAACTTATCCCAATGCTAAGCCTATTTGACAACGCTTGCGTGCGTTGAATCCTAGAAAAGCACCCGCAATTAAGGCTGAGATAGAAAAACTATTGAATGTCAGTTTTATCTATCACATTCCCTTGATGGATTGGGTTTCAAACCCTATTCCAGTTGATAAGAAACAAGGAAATATCTGTATATGCACTGATTTCCATGACTTGAATCATGCCTGTTCTAAGGATAATTTTCCCACACCATTTATTGATCAAATTTTGGATGAGTGTGCAAGAAGCGAGGTATTTTCCTTTATGGATGGAATTTCCGGATACAATCGGATACAAATCAAACCTGAGGACCAACATAAGATGACATTTATTTTTCCTTGGGGTACCTTTGCATATCGAAAAATGCCTTTCAGCCTTAAAAATGCCAGAGACACTTTTCAGCGGGCTATGACATTGATCTTCCATGATCTCAAATCGATTATTAAAGTCTTTTCGGATGACCTTGCTGCTCATTCTCGTCAAAGGATGCGTCATTCCTACCATTTGAGATTAGTGTTTGAAAGATTCCACCATTACTTGGTTAGGTTAAGTGATCCTTAGCATCGACCTCGGTGATTAGTACACCCGAATATAGCCATGACTTTTTACTTTATGTGGCCGCGTCCATGGAGACGATTGGTATGGTTTTGGTTCAAGAGGATGAGGAGCTCCAGGAGCATGTCATATATTATTTGAGCTGAAACCTTATAGATGCATATATCTTTTATTCCCATGTGGAGAAACTCGCCTTAGCCACCGTTCATGCAATTCAAAGATTGAGACACTATATTCTCCTTCGCCAAACCTTGGTGGTAGCCCATGTCATTCCATTTTAGTACTGCCTCACTAGAAGAATGATAGGGGGAAAGTATAATAAGTGGATTGTCATCTTGCAAGAATTCAATCTCAATTTTGTTTCAGCAAAATAAAAAAAAATCGTTGATTTTTGCAGAGCTTATATTTGATTTCCCAAGCGAGGAGGAGGAGGAACTTTGTGAAGATACATTTGTTGATGAGCACATTTTCCTGATCTCAACTTTGGATCCATGGTATGGGGATATTATCATATATTTACAAACATTGAAGGTCCCTACTCACCTTTCACGGGATGAGCGGTGACGGTTACATCATGTATCCAATAATTACCTCATAGTGGATTATTAACCCAAAAATCCCCACATAGCTCTCTATGGCATACACCACCCAAGGACACCATCTCACAACCCCCATATCACTCCATCAGACCTTCCATTAGACCCCCACACCTCCAAAATATCCCAAGGATGAAGAAAAGGGATAAAAACCCAAAAAAAGAGCCCAAAATAGCCCCCTAGGAGCTAAAGCCCTCAAAAAGGGGCTAAAACCCTAAAAGGGGATAAAGTTAGGGAAAAAGGGGCTAAAGACCCAAAAAAGGGGCTAAATCTATGACCAAGGGATTAAAAATCTAAAGCCCATTGGAAAACCTATAAAAGGAGGGTGGGGGGTCACTCTCAAAACACTTCTCCCATTGCCTATTATTATGCTGCCCATGGATGCTTTGAGACCTTTGCCTCTCAAACCACCCACACTTCCTCTCCTCCATTTCCATTCCCATTGAGCCATAGCTCCCAAACCAAGAGAGGTGCTCCCATGAGCTAGGGCATGGTGGCCCATTCCCACTAGAGAAGGTATATTTGTGATTTTATGTTTATTTCCTTGGTTCTTAATATGCTTTGCTTTCTAACCCTTGTCTCCACTTGCAAGTTTTGTCATTAACACTGTTTTATAGGTTTTCCATTGTAGCTTAGGTTCATTTTCAAGTTTTAAGGAGGCGGCACCCTAACCCATTTTTCATAGAGGGGTTCACCAATGCTTCATATCCTTCTTTCTATTATGTTCTTAGCTTATAGTTTAGTTTAGCTTTAGTTTTCTGTTCTTAGGCTTAGTGTTGGTTTACTGTTATGTTCTTTTCGTTTCATTTTTCAGCATTTACCATTAGCAAGAACCTACCCTTCTGCCATATAGGCATAAGGGATCCATTCTTGCCCCTGTAGCAGAGAGAAATCCTTGCTATAGAACTGGCGACCATACCAGGTCGATCCCACAGGATCCTTGGTTCAAAATTTTTATTTTCAAGTTTTTAAAATTTTTGCCCTAGTCTTTCAGAAATTTCATGTTAAATATGTCTTATATCCTATTTATTTCCTATTTTAGTTACTGCTGAAGCCTCTGCTAGGTAGAACCAAGTCATATTAACCCCAGTATCAGTTACTGTCAGCCATATCTGACTCTGTCTCACCAAAAAACCCCATTCCAGAGCAAGGCGCTCATATTGGGGAAAAAGGTGAGACTGGGGCACACTTAATGGGAAAACAGGTGGGCCCATGGTGCACTTAATCCCCCAATAATTGTGACTTCAGCCCAAAAACTCAGGTTGCAGCTGTTTCTACATTCTGTGCGACCCCATCGCTCATTTCTGAAAAAATCTGATGGCCCCCTTACCATATTTGGTCAGAAATGTGCGGCCTGTCAAACAGAACTTTAATTTAAGATTAATAGACAGTAATTTTCAGTTTCAAAGGACTGTTAGTGTAGCCCAGCTGCCTCTGTTCACCATTGTAGGTAATTTTTAGTTTCTGCTTTTATATTCTGTAAATTATTTCATGAACAATGTGTAAATGTTAAGTAAACCATTATGGCTTAATAAAATGAACCTAGTCTAACTAAAAGCAACTTAAAAGTAACCATCTTTCTTCCCCCTTCCTCCTGTACCCAGTCATCACCCTCCAGGGTATTCTGGGATACGATGAAGGGCAAGCTCGTATAGATCTAGGAACTCCATGATATTGTTCCAAACCACTAAAACTGGGTGACCTGGAAGGTAGAGGGGGTAGAGAAGCAGGGCTTCTCATGGCACTAAGCGTCCTCCTTGTTGACCAACCTAGCATCTGAGAGGTGACCTGAGGATCTACGAATGGGCTTACTCCCATTGTGTTGAGATCCTAGCACCTTCTCTTGGTTGAAGAGGAATATCACTGTGAGGTAGACATCTAGTTAGGCCATCAAACATTCAGGGTTAATCACTATACTTTTTTACAATTTCTGTTTATTCTTGCATACACAACCACAATGATATGAACTCTACCATGATGAATTTGTAAACCATATTGCAGCAACCAAATACCAGAAAAACAAGCAAAAAACTACACCATACCAAATAATTAACCCAACTCAGTTTATGACGCTAAGTAAGCCTTAAAATTTACTAATTTACACTAAGTCAAAACAACTCTGTAGTCTTTGAGGACATAAGTCCCTGACTACCTCAACTATGGGAAGTACTTGGGATTTTCCTAGAAACTCATTCTGAGGAGTACCACAACAACCCCAGAGTAGTTTGTCGCTGAGAGGAATCGCCAAGCGAAATGGGCAACGACCCCTTCCGATTGAGTAGAGACACCTATGAGGAACAAGCCAAGCGTTGTATTCTATCAATCTTGGTGGCCTAGTGACCACCTTAAGTCAATAGGAAGCCACTGAAACTAGGGTCCAAACATCATTACCACCCATTTTCAGACATAAATTTAACACAATTGATCCTCCACGATCTTCCTCACGCCTAAGAGGAGAACCACCATAATTTGGAACACTCAATCAACATCGTCGAAGTTGCTCTTAGCGATCTCCCACACCATCAGAGGGCCACACAACCTTTGAATCTGATTCAAACCCATATCAGTCTGAACCAGACCTCCATACCACACCATCAATCCCCTTGGCTAGTGCAAATCTGGATCCATTTTTTGGCCTAACCTTAGCAAGTGGACCCATGTCCACATCACAAACTGTCACCCACAACCTGGAAAGTGGCCCAAGAACAGTCATGTATACTGTCATTAATCAGTTGCCACCACCTATAGTGACCATCCAAGCTGGCCCACTTGCAACACATGGGGGAGTGGCCCCTCCACACACATTGTCCCTCCTACCACACAAGGGGGCAGTGAACCATCCACTTACATTTTCCCTACTATCATACATGGGGGCAGTGTCCTTGCCACTCATACTATCCCACCCACAACACTTGGGGGCATTGGCCCATATACAATGGTGCCACCGCAAGCACCCCCAACTGTGCAGATGCACTATGCACCTACAAACCCCAACACCATCGCAGCCCCATCCCAAATTAATTAGGGGTCAAATCTACCCTTCATGGCTCATCTCAAATTGCTTGACTTGGCCATACTAACAAACGACCCCATTCGCCACCAAGATTTTTGGCCATTTATGCCAACTAAGTTTCCATCAAACATCCCCAAGTTTGAAGGCAAAGCCAGGGAATGTCCCTAAAACCACATAATGAAATTCCATATATGGTGCTCATGGAATAGCATCATAGACGACTCCATCAGGCTGAGGCTATTCCAACGCACCCTTACAGGTGTTGCGGCCAAATGGTAAATTGAGCTGCCACAATCCAAGTACCCCGACTTCAACTCCCTAGCCTTCATGTTCCTACATTATTTCCAACTCCTGTTAGATATGACGAGGGGGTGGAGATACTGCTATCCTGTCGTCAAAGCACTGCCACTCAAATAACTGACCATATCCATGAGTGGCGATGATGTCGTAGCTTATGCAAAATCCAACTAGATGACAGGATATTATTGGATTGGTTCCTTTAGACTTTGCTCCCACCCATCGCAAAGGACGTCATATCCAAACGTCCCTAATCTGAAGAATAGGCCATACTGAAGGCCCAACAATTTCACCTCATTTATGCCCAGTCTAGATACCTGTATACCATCATTCCAGATGCTCCTCGTCTGATTACTTCCTACCGCAATGCACCGGGGGCATCCCACGCTGCATACGACATCATAGGGTTGGTCTCCCAACAACCCCAGCCTTGACTGACAGCACCTACCGTTACACCACAACTAAGAAACATTGCTAGTGTTGCTTACCAGAACCAAGCACTGGATTATGCTAGAATGATGTCCCAGTTCGGAGCAACAACTTTTTATGCACAACCTGCGCCACCGCAGTAGGCTCAGGCCATGGCTTGGCCAACACAGCAGTGTGTGGGGCATATTCCCACATTTGTGGCACCACCACCCCCACAAATCTCCTATGCATCGCCAGTACAACTTGTGCAAGCCCCCGCCCCCACTCCACCCACTCCGTTGGGACAAGTGTTCAAACAACAAAACCGTCACAACTATCCTGCCCCCAACAATCAACAAGGGCAATCTAGAAACAACCATCCCTGCAACCAAGGCAATAACCAACCGTAGGGAGGTGTTCAACAACCAAACCCTCCCAATAATGCTACAACAAACCGACCAGCCCAAGACCCCCCATGACAAAATCCACCAAGACACAATGCCCCGTTGCACATAAACCAGCCATGTACACTCTGTGATGTCTATGGGCATTACACGTTTGAGTGTCCCCTCATGGCTTGCACTAAGCAGGCCATTCAAAATGAGGCACAACAGGTCACCAATGCTGCCAATCAAGTCCAACCCAACTAGGCACCACAAGGACCTCCCCCCATGGTGCTTCAAAACCCACTACCAATCCAAGGATTGGTGGAAACCACCCCCCCTCCCCAACCCAATCCCCACGCTCCGAGGGCACCTCCCATGGCCGAAACAGGTGTTCACCACCTGCTAGCCATGACAACTGAAGAGGTCAACTTGCAAACTCAACGGAATCAGTATGGTACCACCATCGAATCTGTTGACTCATCGGCAGCATCCATGTCTAAAATAGTCAACCTGCCTCTTTAGTTACCCCCATTCCCATGCCCCCCGATACATAGAGTTGCCAATAATTCCACAGCTAGAGCTATAGTCAACTATAGCATTGTGGATGATTTGGCCCAAACGCCAACCACCATGTCTGCTCTTGAGGTACTTAAAATGTGCCCAACACAGCAGAAAGCCTTACTAGCCGCTCTAGGGGTAGTAAACCCCTCTAGCTCCAAGTTAATCACGTTTGACATGGACAACGGAGAGCCACGCATGCCCTCCATTATCGCCTTCCAAATCCCAGTGTCCACTCGAAACTTGGTTGTGCATCGATGCATAGTGGATGAGGGGGCATCCACGTGTGTCATGTCTACCTTGGTTTGGCAGAAGCTTGGATCACTAATTCTACAACCATCCTCCATGACTCTGCGGACTTATGATGGACATCCCACTAAATCCCAAGGAATCCTCCCTCATGTCCCCATCACGTTAACTGGAAAGACAGTTCCGATTGACATTGAAGTCATCAACGCTCAACTGGACTACAACCTCCTCCTCGAAAGGAGTTACATGTATGCCATGCGAGCAGTCGCATCAACTATCTTATGCCTCATGATGTTCCCCCACGAAGGGAATATTGTGATGGTTTACCAGCTCACTTACCATGATCCGCAAGGGTTAACAATTCCTGCCAACGTTATCCCTACCATCACCACCATTGAGCGCAAGTGGTGACCACACATGCTAATGTCATCCCTGTAACCAACACTATGGTTGAAAACACATCAGTCTCCCCACCATTGAATGTGGGCCCTAGGTAGTTTACCAATCCCACCATGATGGCTCCTTTCCCATTGGTGTCACCACCACCGACACAAAAACAAACTGCGTACTTGTGCATGGTCTCATCTAGCACCACTGGCCCCAAACAACAACTGCAACCGCACCCCCATACACAACCACAACATCATCCGTAGCCACAACACCAACAGCAGCCGCAACGTCACCCGCAGTAGCAGCATTATGCATAGTCGCAACCACAACCTCACCCCCACATGCAACCAGCAGGGATTTATCTGGGCTCATCTCCAGTCCATATGATTCCCTTCCTCTTTCCCCCACCTGGTGTCATGAGCAAGCCAGTCATGTCCACCTTAAGCCTACCCAACTTTACGTTGGGCATCCCGGTGTGGTATCTTGATCCACCAACTCAACCGACAATTCCCCAGGTTGTTTTAACCCTGGTGCAACCTTTCGCCATCGAGTCTCACCCTCTACCCGGTCTGCACAAGCCAACCACTGCACCTGCACCTGCACCACCCCAACCCAAAAGGGCCAGGGGAAAGAATATCAAAGCCACTACAGAACCAGGACAAGTCCCACCTTATGCTGTCTACGAACAACAGGGCCATCCAACTCAGAATTGCCTTGAAATTCCAATGATCTGCGCGCATTTAGATGCCATGGATACAAACAAAAACATCCCCGTGGTTGAACTTCCAACCATGTTGATAGTAAAAAACAAGGCATTGAGAACAAACCATGCTTGCGCCCTTTATGGATTTTATGGCCATTACTCTCACCATTACCAAGACTTTCCCGAGTTTCGAATGGCTCTAGCTGACCTCTGTCAATATTCCCTTGAGTCTGAAATCACCTTGACTGAAGAAGTCCATCCCCCACCTCCTTCTTCATATACCATGTCCATTTACATGATGTCCAGTTCTACAGACAATCTTGTCTCCACCATCACCGATGGTCCATTAGACCCTTCTCTTTCATTGTTTCTACAGCCGCAACCCCAACCACAACCGCAACCTTAGTTGCAACCTCAACCTCAGTTACCAAGGAAACAGTGGGTTTCATTTCAACTCAACATGATCCTTTTCCTTTTTATTTTCCTTTTCCTTCGCCTACCATTCGAGATTGTGAGCAAGTATGTCTTAGCAACCCACAATCTATAGGATTTCGCACTGAGAGATCCTATGTGGTACCTTGAACCACCTACCCTACCTCTAAGGCCCCAGGATGTGTTGACTCATGTCCATCCAATTGATATGATGTCACACCTATCTCCAGGTCCATCAAAGACTCCTCTTGTCTCTAGGATTTCCCCTCTTCCTCCAACAGAGACCGGGGGCAAGGCCAGAAAAACCATAACCAATACCATTTTCATGATATCTAGAACCAGTTTCCCTTTCGCCTCGTCGGTTGTTGAAGATCCACCTGATCTATCCCAGCACCACTTACACGATGACGAACATATATGTAAGACTGCCTTCGGTTTTACCCCATTCCCTTTGAACCATAGTGTGGAATCAATTATTCCCATAAAAGACCAAATTCTGTCACCTTGCCTTGCCCAACGACCTTTGTCTCAGCAAGGGAGCATACCCCTTTGCTGACTCAGATGGTCGACTCTTGAAGAAGCCATGTAATGGGCTCCACCTCAAGAGAGCCTATGCCTAATACCACCACTATGAGTCCCTTATAGCGTAGTTTCTCCCTTTCTTGTTTTTCAAAAAAATTTACCACATGTCAGGGGAAGCACCATCAGTTGCTAGTCCAAAGTCACTCGAAATCAGTTTGAGATGCCTCTCACACCTCTGGGATCAAATTTACATCTTCTTATGAGACCATCATCTCATGTTAAACAAAAAAAAATTGGGACCGCCTCCCGGAAGTCACATTGATTTTCGAGCCACAACATGATGATGCAAGTGTCCGCAAACCTGTACTTGTATCTCGCAGGCCGACCGCTACTCATGCGATTTTTCGGGCCGCCGCCCATTAAGGACAGTAATTTTAGCTTTTATTTTGCATTTTTAACACATAGTTGTCTTTTCCATTCACCGCACCTGACGCGGACATCTGGACCATCGTCCACAAAACAATTTATTTTTCTTACACATATTTGGAATATAAATGCCTTCGGACTTGCACTCACAGCACATGTGGTCAATTTCATCAACCACAACATAGACACATGCTCTCCTGATGTCAAAACTTCAAAATTTCATAAAAATTTAAAAATTTTGAAAATACATAAAATGATGAGAATGTGGTCTGCTAATAGCTAACAATTATTTATAAAAGAATTGGTTACCAGATTAGTTAATACACAATCTTAATTAAGTAACTTAGCATTCTATTTTTTTAATACAAGGTTAGGTTTAACTTGTGCAATACTTCCTCTTTTAGTTTGCTAATGAGTTTTAATTTTCGACAAGTAGGTGGAACTATCATGGATTCTGGGGCTTACTTAGCTTTTAAGCTAACGCTGAAAGCTTACTTGTCCTTACAGGTTTACAGGTATGAATGATCGCATAACGCCTTTTAATTCCATAAAGCATTCAGCGGTATTTCTATTTGCAAAATAAAAATCTCGATAAATAAACTGTTACTTATCAATCTACTTCTATGAGGTATTACAAGTAGTTTGTTTCTTTCAATTCTTTTTATTAACGATATATATATAGAAGAGTTTCTTTCTTAAATGTAAATAGCAATAGTAATTACTTTCCCTGGTTCACCATTTGTGATCTTTGTCGTAAGTTAATTTCACCTAGAGTGTATAACCTGTAACGCTGTAATGATTGTTCTAACAGTGATATACATCATCAACTTATAATATTAGTATAAGCAATTGCTTGTTATTCATCTTTTGTAATGAATATTACTATCTATAAGGTTCTAAACATTACAGTGAAATACCAAGTCCTAAGGACTTAGAGTCTAGTGGGATGGTTCCACTCCAGTTTCTTATTTTGTTTTTATAGTACTACTCTTGACCTAAGTTTATGTCCACAATACTTAACTTAGGTCAATTCTTCAAGAGAGATTTATTTATTACCACATGCAAGTACTAGACTGTTCTAAAATTATGTTGCTAATCGAAAACATGGTGTAACTAACAATACTTTTCATGGTTGAGTAAATAACCAAATGCCAATAAAGTTTGTTGATCTAAGTTATGCAAATGAATTCATAGCCCATCTTCTAGTATTTGTCAATCCTCTGAAAACTATAAATTTTCTAAGATACTTACCAAAAAAATCTTGTTTAATATGCATCTATGTTTACCAGCACTTCTGGTTATAAACAAATAAGGTTTATAAAGATCATGATCCTAATTAAAACTATGTTCTATCAAATTATCAAGTCACAACATAAATGTTGGTGACAATTTTGTTAGAAATACTTTAATATCATAGTTTGGCTAGGTGGTGAAATAGCCTTTTTATTAGCATCTCCCAAGTATCATAAATTTTATTCATAACATGGATAAACCTCGTGCTTGAAAGATCTTTCAAGCATGGATAGTAAGTATCCATGCTTGAAAGATCCGAATACTAGATAAATCCAAATCCTTGTATTATTGCTTATCTAATTATGAATTAAAATGGTATTACTATGATTTACAATGTTTATGCTATAAATTACAATGTTAGTATTTATAATGTTTAATGTTATGTGGGTTTCGACCCTGTACATTCTTTTATAATTAATTTTTGTCTAGTTTATTGAAATGAATTTGTTCATATATCAATAATATTTATTAAATATTATTTAACATTGTATTCAGTCTTTTTAATAAGTACATAAATAGGATTTGTTATTATTTCTTTATTATACTATTATAATAGATGTAGTTAATTTACTTATAAGAAGAAATATACTAGTATTACCCTACTTGAAATGTGAGCATTTCTAGAAATAGTTAAGCGATAAGAACAATAAAATAACTCTGTAACATGACTTGATTCTTTCTTCACAGAAATAAATGAGTGTTTATCTAAGTTAAATCTTTTACCTATGTGACAGGTTAGAAGTTTCGTTTTACAGAAATATAGTTCTGAATAAGATAAATAACCTATTTACAGTAATCAACTTGTTAAAAGAAAATAAACCTACTGTTTGTAAAGTGTTATGATTACTTCTTTGCTAGCATTCTTAATACAATAGTCTGGTTTCAAAATAATAACTTAACTAGACATATTAGTAATCTTTCTTGAAACTATTTATATACAGAAATAAATTACTTCATTGTTCTGAAATATGAAATAATTCTAATCAATATGGATTTCTATCATATCTTCAACTATTTCAAACACACTACATGTGCCAGAGTACGGTCTGGTTCGTTCCAGATGGGGAAAAAGACAGATAGGATTATCTCATATAAATACAGATTCAACATTCAACAACTATAATATTATAAATTCTAACAGTTCACTAGATAACATGCAAATCATTCATTCTTAGAAATAAACTTTTAACACAGCAATAAAAAACTATAGAACCTATTTAAATCTAGATGACAACAACGTTGGGAGGCCATTCCTTCCTACCAACTACTAGAGAGCGCTCAAACAGTGTCTTCTCAGGACCCCCAAGCCTGTTCCTAGTTTCCTTGGATGAGAACTAGTGGACCATGCAACAAGATACTAGTCCAATGACTCAGTATTAACTCTGAATTAGCAGTAAGATCCTTCAGCTAAAAAGCTGTACTAGATCACTTCTGCAATTTTACCCCTCAAACACCTTCCAGAAATTCCCTTCCCAATGAAATCCTTTGAAGTACATTCACCTGAATGATTTTCTTCTTGGAATGAGCAGCCTCAGCTCTCTTCAATGGGCATTTTTATTAAGATTTTCTAGGTCTTTTTGGGTTAGTTTTCATTAATTGAGCCACCTACTCTGATCCCACTTTCTTGGTGGATCATGACCCCAAATGTAGGGAGGTTTCCACCTGCAACATTGGAAGTGTTTGAGGATGTTGCCACTTGTCTATTTTCTCTCCACCTAGTATCCTCCACAAACTTGACCAGTAAACACTCTTTTAACAACTATCCCAAGCTGTTGCCTCCACTTTTTATTTATTTATAATTAAAATATTCATAATTACATGCAACATCATTGACTCTGCTGAATCATCAATTACAACTTTAGCATAAAATTTAACATAATGTCTTGGAATAAAATCAAATAAGAAAATATTATTTTGAAAAATTTGGGCATGTGACATACACACCCCCTTAGAATATAACATCGTCCTCGATGTTATTTATTCTTCAACCTTAGAATTTCCCTGGAATAGAATTGGATATGCATCTCACATTTTACTTTCCAATTCCTAGGTGCCTTCCTCTGGACTAAGGTGCTTCCATTGCAACTTTACTTGTCCAATGGTGTGGTTCCGAAGTGTAATCTCCCTCCTCTCGAGGATACAGTCTGGTTCCACTAGAAAATCCCCTTCTGGTTCCACCTGTACACCATTCCAATTAACAACATGAGTAACATCATGAACATATTTCTTTCAAA
>LPNX011000967.1:182712-223259 GCA_001517045.1 Pseudotsuga menziesii | reverse complement strand
CCCTAAAGAACACCAAGAAGGATAATAAATTATCACCTAAATACTATGGTCCCTACAAGGTGTTGCAAAATATTGGTAAAATGGCCTACAAATTGGAACTACCTACATCTTCATGAGTCCATCCAGTTTTCCATGTTTCCTGTTTAAATAAGGTTATAGGTGATAGGCTACCAGTTCAAATGATGTTACCAGAATTTGATGAGGAAGGAAAAATCATTTTGGAGCCTAAAGAAAATACTGAAATACAAACTAGACAACATCCAAATCGATTAATTTCAGAGTATCTCATTAAATGGAATAAATTACCCACAGAAGATTCAATATGGGAAGATGATTCCTTTATACATCAACATCCAGAACTACTTCAACACTGAGGGAAACACTTTTTGAAGGGGAGGGGCATGTTAAGCCCTTAATGATGACACATTACACCATATAGTGTGGCACATTACCCCCTATATTGTAGTGCATTACATATTATTTATGTAGTCTTGGGTCTATTAATAGGTTTATTAGTTGTTATTGTACACCTTTATCTCCTATATATAGGAAGGAGATCTTCTCATTTTAGTCATCATAGTATCTTATCTTGTATTGTGTACTCAGTACATTGTGTGAGGTTCCTCCCTCAAAGAGGATTGATATTTATCTCTGTTATTCATTTTTTAGGTGTGGATCTCTTATTGTCTATTTTTGCTCTTTTTATGCTATATTTGGGACTTGGTTGCATAGCAAATGAGTACAATATATATAGATTCTCTTAAGAGACAAAATCGAGAGGCTTAGTGGAGAGTTGAGTAGCTCTCATTAATGGTGGATTATCATAACTAATTCTCCCAATTTATGACACTGTGTTGAGTGTAAATCCAAGTAGTGGCCATAATGAGGTGAAAATAAACTAGATGGACCATGAAGTGGTTAGGCTAGTAAACAAGTGTCAAAGGAACCATCATAATGGCTCTAGAGATCATTAGTGTTTTGGTTTTGGAACATTAATGAGCACATTGACCAAATCCTCACGAGGGTGCACCCAGTCTCCTTAATGTGGAAATTAATCCCAACATGTAGAACAATTACACTAACAAATTACTAGTCAAACATGAAAAATTCCACAAAAAGGAGACTGAATATGTAGCATAACACAAAATTCTATTGAATAAGTGTACATTACCCAACCTCATGAATTCATAGGCTATCCAAATATAATTGCATAAAATATTTGAAAGCATAAGGATGTTATTCGATTAGACAAAAAACAAGCTTACTAAACTAGTCAAAATCCCCCATAGGTGCATAAATCACTTTCCTAATATGTCAATATCCTCATGAATTTGTTGAGTGAGATGTAACAGTTGTTAAGTGGTGGAAAGATATCAGATCCATGCTTTTGGATGGAGAAAAATAAGGAGGATGAAAAGAAAAGAAACTCAGAAAAATCAGAATAGCACCTTTACTATTCTGGAATTCCTGTAGAATTGTCAGAATATTTTCGAGGATCTTTCTAAAGCACTCTATTAGCCATTTTTATCAATTGTTGACTTTTAAGTGTAAGTGGATGTCAACTAGCTAGTAAGGAAACTAGGAATATGACAAAAATGATTAATTAATGTCTCCTAAGTGTAACTTTGGGTTTAATTTATTCTAAAACCCCCCCTTAAGCCTGAATTTATGTAAATATCAGAAAACATATATCAATTTATGGGGCCTAGCAACAAGGCTTAGTAATCCTTTACATATTGCTTTTCCATACAACCAAGGAAAGAGGAAAATCCCAACAAGGGAAAATCCTCCCTTAAACATGGACATGAAAAAAAAATGGAAATATTGTTATCAATCATTATTCACCACATGATCAACAATCCCAAATAGTGATTTGCAATTACTGGAGTTCTTCTCAAAAAACACCTCAGTGAAGATATCTACTACTTTCTCTGAAGATGTGTAGTAGAGTAGAGAAATGGTACCATCATGCACAAGCTCCCTGATATAGTGCATATGGATCTCAATGTGTTTAGTTTGATGTCTCCATACTAGATCGGTGGAGATTCGAATGGTTTTTTGGTTGTCACAATAGATGAAAGTGGAAGTCTTTGATCGATCCCAAACTCTCCAAGCATTATCTACAACCACAAACATTGAGTAGTTGCATTCACATCTCCTCTATACTCTTCCTATGTAGATGAGAGTGCAATGGCAGTCTAGTTTTTACTTAACCAGATGATTGGTCTATCTACAAGAATGAACACAAATCCTGAATTATACTTTCTATCAATGTTATCACCTCCCTAATCACTATCAGTAAATCCAACTAGCTTTAAGTCAGATTTTGCAGCATAGAAAATCCCACGAGTTCTTGTTCCTTGTATAAAGTTTAGGATTCCCCTGGCTTCCATCCAATGGATTTCATGAGGTTGATCCATGTGTCAGGAATCCACACTCACTACATAAGATATATCAGGTGTATTATGAATCAAATAAAGAAAACGCCCAATCAACTACCTATACAATGTATTATTTACCAATGGAGTTGAACTTGCTTCTTCAAGCTTAACCCCAGAAAGAAATGGAGTCTTGCTTGGATTGCAATCCTTCATGTTGAACTTGTTTATAAAATATAAAGCATACATGGACTGATGTATCTTAATCCCATGGGCTGATTGAGAAATTTTGAGTCCCGACAATTGACTCAACAATCCCAAATCTCTCATGGAGAAGGAATGGTCTAACGCATCCTTCAAGAAGGAAATATCTTTCATGAAACTTCCTATCATCAATAGGCCGTCCACATACAAAAAAATAATGATTAAGGAACCATGAATCAACTTCAAATATACATTCATATCATACTTGCATCTAACAAATTTCTGTGACAGAAAAAAACCATCAATCTTGGCATACCAAGCCATGGGGGCTTGCTTTAGCCCATACAATGATTTCTTTAACCTTCACACAAGAGATGGATTAGACAAAAAATATTCAATTTTTTTCATATAAATATCTTCTTTAATATCTCCATGTATAAAGTAACTCTTCACATCCATGTGATGCTCCTCCCATTTCCTTGAAGTTGCAATGGCCAAAACTAGCCTTATGGAGTCCATCTTTGCCATTGGTGAAAAGGTTTTATTGTAATCAATACCTTTGAATTGTGAGTATCGCTTGGCCATTAATATTTCATTATATTTCAAAGTTGAACCATCAACAGAAAATTTAGTTTTATAAACCCACTTACACTTGACTAGCTTTCTCCTTGGGGGGATATTGACTAGTTCCCATGTGTCATTGTTCTGGAGCGAGCTGTATTCCTCCTTTATGGTTGTTTTAAATATTGGATATTCTAATGAATATTCATATGCATGAGAGTCTAATTCAACCATTAGTTATCACTTATCAGCAAAGCATGGATCTTTCATAGACATGGCACTCTCAAATTGAGATCTAGTCCTCCTAGTGTCACTAGGATTCCCAGCTAGTTCCCCAGCTACATGAATGGTCCTTGATTCCCATTTTGGTCTTGTAGGAATGTTAGGATATGAAATTAAATCATTATTATCATACATATCAGAATCATCAAAATCATTATTTCCTTCACATACATCCAGTGGTGGTGATGAAGAAGACTCTCCAATTTCTATTGCCGGCGTAGGCTCTTCTTCAAACTGAACACTTCTTTCGATGAAATATTTTTGAGTGTTCATGTTTATTAGATTATACCCTTTGGAATATTCCTAATACCCAAAAAAATAGGCACTCTTGAGTTTTGGGTTCCAAATCCTTCCTCCTTTCAGTTGGAATTCTAGCCCAAGCCATTGAGCCAAAAATACTGAAATGAGTCACATATGACTTGTTCCCACTCCAAGATTCAAAAGGGGTGATTCCATCAAGTTCCTTTCGAGGCACCCTATTCTAGATAAAGGATGCATGGTTTATATATTCATCCCAAAACTTTGGTGGAAAAGTGTAGAAATAATATATCAATGCTATGAGCAATGATGCTAAGAAGAAGAATAGGAAATAGATCTTGCTACTAAGAATTCTCACAAGCATACAGAGGAAAAATAGAAAGAAAAGAGATTGAATCACATGAATGAAGAGATGAATATTGGTGTGTATCCTTCCATTGAATAATGATGAATAATAGTGTACATAAATAGTACATCCCTCATAGGAAAATAGAATTGTATGGGAACAACTCATAAAGCTCAAAAAGGCTGACTTACCAAAATATAGCAAACCCCCATAGGTGGCTAAAGCACTTCCCAAATCTATCAAGGACCTCACAAGTTGTAAAAATAATGAGTGAGTTGTCAAGGAGATGGAAAAAATATGCTAATCCTATAAAATGGAGAAAAACTAATGGAGGATGGGTTGGAAACAAAAGCTCCTAGTTTCCTAGTTGACTAGCTTTTATCTTATCCATAGAAAAGCAAGAAAAGCAGAAAAAGAAGAATAAAGTAGAATCTATTGTAAAGTCCTGTATACTAATTATGGATGGTCAAAAGGTGGTCAAGATCAACCTAGAATTGGAAATAAATCATTCCTAGGATATAGATGGCATGTATTGACTTTAAGATGCAAGTGGATGCCAACTAATTAAGCTAGTGGGTGAACAATTAATCAAATAATGATTAATTATTTTATCCTAAGTTGTGAGTGGGTTTAATATATTCCAAAAACCCCCTATAATTCTGACTTTATGATGGTTTGACAAAAAATATAGATGCATATAGGACCCAATAACAAGGCTATGGTCAGCCTTTAACAATTATTATGTCCAGAAAAGTGAGGAAAGAGGCAAAACCACATGGGGAAAATCCTCCCTCAATAGAGGACAAGGCAAAAAAAATTTGAAATAATATGTCTTCAAGATATCCTTATCTTCACTTGAATGAACTGAGTGAACTACTTCTGGATGGAAGACTTGTTGAATAAATCATGAACTCCATGATTATGTGTTGGAGTGTAGAACCTGCAAGAAGGAAGAGGAGAGACTCATTGTATCTCATCATCTGATGAAGTAGGAGCATCATTCGAATGCTTCTTTCTACTTTCAAAATCTGATATGCAAACATAATCTAAAACGGAAAAGAGATATGTGCATACTCCTTCCCAAAGAGTACAAAAGTTAAGACAATTTATTTCACACCCAATTCCCTGAATAGCTGAAAAATTGTCATGTGAATCACATGTCAATATTTCAATATAATGTAGCACCTATATAGATCTGATATTAGGCTGATAAAAATCTGATATATCAGAAACATTATCATATGGAACAGAAAAGACAAAGGCTTCAGTGGCTCCATGAGGATATAGGGCTAGACTAGGAAAATTATGAACAACTAGGGAACACTGATAGGTGTAAAAATATGAATGATGGATGGGATTAAGATATGAACCATAAGTGTTTAGAAAAGATCCAAATATGTTTAACATAAATACAAATATTACTAAGGACATGGATAACCAGCCACTGAAATATAGGAAAGACTTCAAACCATGTAAGATAAATATCATTGCATAATAGACCAATGAGAAATCAACTAGTGAACTTGGGATTTGTATAGTCTTAGGATTATTCATAGGTATGGTATATGGTATGGATGGTGGTATTATATGTGTCATGACATGCATATCAGCCTGCAAACAATCTTATAAATCAGATATACAATCTTGTGAGGAAGAGTTTCTCAAAGACAAGTCAATATCTAGTGAAAAATCACAATTTTGGGGAGATGAATCTAGTAGACTGGGAGAAGGATCATCAAAGAAAGGATCTGATATTTATGATTCTGATATATCAGATATTAAATATATATTAGAGACATGAGAAAAGGAGAGAACCATGGAACTCAAATCATAAGTTATATCACCTTGGAACTACGCGGTATGACATTGTTCTTAGGAATCAGCAGGCTTCTCTAGTTCATCTGGAACTTCGATCTTGTGCTTCTCAAGAAGCCGAGAAATGGTGTCCATATTATTATTGAAACGCTTATTCTATAAATGGAAACCCTTTCTGCAATAATAACACTTGGATGTGCTTCCTTTCTTCTTAACTTTCTTCATTAAATCTTCATAAGAATCTTCATCTTCAATTTATGACTTTGGCTTCTTCACAATTTGCTTCTCTTTTGATTTGAATTTCTTGCTCCCTTGAACCAAGAGAGCATGATACTTGCCATTTGAAGAATTAAGTACACCCATATGGATCAATTTATCTTGCTCCTTTGTTATTTAATCAAGAAAAGAATTTAAAGAAGGCATTTTCCACTTAGGAACAGCATGCCTAGTAGCATGAAAAGTAGACACAAAAACTGAGTAATCAGGACCCAATTTTGAAAGAATGGAAAGGATTAATTGATCATCTACTTTTTCAATCCCACATTGCTTGACCATTAGAACAAGTGACTTGAACTTGGTGAATAAACCCTCAAGAGATTCAAAATTGCTTGGACTCAGTGAGAATAACTCAATCTCCAATTGATGCGCTCCTAACTCATCTTGAACTCCAAAGAGAGACTCCAATTGAGTCCATACTTGGTTTGGAGTGGTCAAACCATATAGATGAAAGAGTATATTAGGAGAAATAGAGAGGCACAGCAATCCATAGGCTTCATCCAACCTATTATGCCACTTAGCTTTCTCAATCACATCATTGGGCTCATTCTCCAAAGCTAGTGTAACTCTATATAATCCTCTACTACGCAATATAATGGAGATTTTGGATTTCCATTCGTGGTATTTGAAGGAAGTAAGAATTATAGATGATGAAGAATCCATATTTCTGAATTGATGTGATCAAGAATAAAATATCTGCAACCTACAAAACAAACTAGGAGAAAATCTTGTAAGCTAGACAAGCTCTTCTTCATAGAGGGATAGGAGACTGGATGTGCTCCTCAACTCTATAGAACTTGATCAACCTTTCTGCTTTGATACCATGTAGAAATAATAGATCAATGCTATGAGCAATTATACTAAGAAGGAGCAGAAGAAATAGATCTTGCTACTAAGAATTCTCATAAGCATACAAAGGAAAAATAGAGAGAAGAAAAGAGATTGAATCACATGAATGAAGAGATGAATATTGGTGTGTATCCTTCCATTGAATAATAATGAATAATAGTGTACATAAATAGTACATCCCTCATAGGAAAATCGAATTGTATGGGAACAACTCATAAATCTCAAAAAGGATGACTTACCAAAATATAGAAAACCCCCATAGGTGGCTAAAGCACTTCCCAAATCTATCAAGGACCTCACGAGTTGGAAAAAGCATGAGAGAGTTGTCAAGGAGATGGAAAAAAATGATAATACTAGAAAATGGAGAAAAACTAATGGAGGGTGGGTTGGAAACAAAAGCTCCCACTTTCCTAGTTGACTAGCTTTTATCTTATTCGTAGAAAAGCAGGAAAAGAAGAAAAAGCAGAATAAAGAAGAATCTGTTTTAAAGTTTTGTATACTAATTATGGATGGTCAAAAGGTGGTCAAAATCAACCCAGAATTGGAAATAAATCATTCCTAGGATATAGATGGCATGTATTGAATTTAAGGTGCAAGTGGATGCCAACTAATTAAGCTAGTGGGTGAATAATTAATCAAATAATGATTAATTATTTTATCCTAAGTTGTCAGTGGGTTTAATATATTCCAAAAAAAAAAATTTGACTCCATCATGCAAGTTGTCATCTCCTTGAGTGATCTATTATTCCTCTCAGGAACACCATTTTGCTGAGGTGTGTAAGGAATATAATGTTGCATATGGATACCTCCATCTTCACACTAATGGATGAGCTCATACTTGACATACTCTCCACCATTGTCATTGTTAACAACCCTACTTAGCAGAAGCTCGAAAAATCATAGTGAAGAAGAGGTAATGGTCGTTTGCAATACTTTGGTTAAAATTTTATAGTATGAAAGCATGGTAAAAGGAAAAAAACAACGATTTTTCAAAGGATCTGACGATGCGGAGCGAAAAGATGAAGATCAATGGTCTGTATTATATCCGCTCCCTAAAATATGTGAGGAAGATAAGTATATGCGGGCATTTAATGTAGTATATGGATCAACGGTCATCGATCCAGCCGGATGAGATCTACGGTCTGTATAAGCTTCGCTTTGTGAACCCGCACGCTTGTTAAAACAACGGAGCCCGACGGAATTGAGTGCGTGTCACTTGATCTAATGGCGAAGAAATAAAGCTAGATTACATCTACGATTGTGGATGAATCCGGAGCAGAAACTTGCACGATGGTTAAGACCAGGACACTCGGTAGAATTGGGTACACGTCACTCGATCCGATGGCTGAAAAACAAAGGTAAAACAAATCTACGGTCACTGATGGATTCGGAGCAGGAAGTTGCATAGTAGTTAGAAATAAAGGGCGATTACAGAATATAAACCACTGTACACATGGTCGATCGTGGTGCAATCCGAAGGCGAAAGTGGTTTAATGGAAACCGCCAGCTGTTAACGTTCAAATTTCAAATGCACACAGCCACAGTGAACAGGTAAGGCTCAGATGCCATAATTCACCCTTTCAAATACCATTATCGATTGAATTATGGGTCAAGGAAAAGATGTGCAAGGGTTTAGTCAGGTTTTGGACGACAGAGAAGATTATTTGGTCGATAGAGACAGAGGGGTGTGTGACCCTTTCCTGTCCATAGGAAGTGTATCAGTCAGCAAGGAAAGGTTGTGGAAATATAATTCAGAGGGTAATGATGTCCTGATGTTTGTAAGTTGTTTTTATATTATTTTGCCGTCGAGCAAACCCTGCACTTTCCTGAATTCACAGAATGGTGCGTAGTCAATTATTCCCCTTCTCAAAGAGTCATTACCAGTCGGTCTTCCTCTAGAGTACTCTGTATAATTAATGCCAAAGTCATCTGTGAAAATTTAAACTTTCCCGATAGCTACCCGGACAGTCATGAACCTGTGAATGAATCTATTCTTGCTGAATTGTACAAAAATTGTGGAACAAAATTCCATTCCAAATTCCTGTCCAGTATTTTGAAAGAAGGTCAGTCTTTAGATGGTCTTTTCCTACCTTACCATATTCAGGTTTTCAAAAACGAAGTTCAATTAGTGGTGTCCTTAGTTTGTCAAATCTTGGGTTTTGATAATGAATGCCATGTAAATGAAGTTATCCTAGGTTTTTTGTTAAAAATAAGTTCACTAAGTTCTGAGTCTCAGTCAGTTTCTGTGTTCAGTCTAGATGAGTACTTGGTAGAAGCAATACACCTTCAATTAAGTGAATTCCCGAAGGTCAGGTTCTTTAAATTTCAAACTTACTTGTTGAACATGTTGCTGTGTTCAAATGTCACTGAATTACAGTTTTTGAGTACCATTTTCTCTTCTGATTTTCCCAAGCAGATTAACATGTTTGAGTTTGCTAATTCAATCATGTCAGAGATATATAAAATGTTGTTCGATGAAGTGCTGCCCTGTGTGTTAGAATATATGAAATGCCTGATACAGTCTTCGTCTGAGGATCGAGTCGAATACTGGTTTCTGCACAAAGATTGTACTGTTTTAAGGATATATGGGTTCACTGGGGAACCATATAAGTTACCAGCTTTCCTTACCCCGAGAATTTTTGCACTAGAATTTATGAGACAAAGGATGCATTCAGAGGAAGAACATTTTGGGGCCTTTAAAAAATCTTTAAATATCAAATTTCCTCTCAAGGTTGGTCCTTTTATTTTCAAAAATAAAGGTGCCTTGGTGTTTGCAGAAAAGTCATTGAAGAACATGGAATTTCAAAAAGAGCCAAGGGTGAATTATGATCCTCATCATGTAATTTCCCTAAGAAAGCAGGACAACAAAACCAAGCCATTTGACCACCAGAGTGTTGGAGATCTAACCGACATGGCCAATTTGTTGCATTTTATAGAGTTTCCAAGATCCGATGAGGATGCAAGTGTTGAACCGGTTGTAACGTCTCAAGTGACAAGTGGTTCCAGTATTGTAATCAAAAGAAGCCTTTCTGAAATTGAAATCATGGAAGTATATGAAGATGGATCACACAAAAAAGCTAAGGTTTTCCAAGTTGGTGGAGTTTTAGGAGAAGAGATTTCAGATGATTTCAAAAGAGTTTCCCTAGTCCCAACAAAATCCGTAAAGGTAAATCAATTTTCTTTCAAGGATGTAGATAGTTCAGAACCAAGCTCAATTTTCAAATCCAAGGAAGATCTTAAGGCCATTTATATGGAGAAAAGAAAACAGTCTCTAGAAGAGACAAGAAGTTTACTCCCGAAGGTAAGGAATTTAAACAATCTGAAAGCCTCCCTAGTTTCTGCCAGAGATACAGAAAGAAATACCTTCAAATTGGCCATGGTGAGCGATAAGAAAGTGGCATAAATGGAACTAAGATTGGATAAGATTAGTGTACCTGACAAGATACAACTTCATAAGCAAACAAGTGATATTATTTATTCAGATCTGTTACAAGCTATGATGAGAATCAAGAAACTACAAATTTTGGTAGATAAGTTGGAGATTCAATTGAAACATGAAAGAGTTGAAAATAAGGCCAATGCCATTCAGAATAAGAAGCCACAAGAAGATATTATCAGTTCAGGCAATGAAAGAGATAACACCCAAGATGTTAGAAGAATGTTGGAAGAAAAGGACAATGCTCTCCAAGTTTTCAAGAAAAGATTGAAGATCCCAGGCTCAGAACATGTTCAATCATCCGAATTATTGGCACTGCAAGAAGAGAAGGACAAGATGCAGCAGGAGATGATGGAACATAAATTAAAAGCTGTCGAGTTACAAGAAGAAAAAGAAAGATGGGAAGCCGAACGGAGTGAACTGATATCTCAAATTGCCTTGCTGAAAAAGGACCAAAACAAGGAAAAGGAGATCATGGAAGAATTGATGAGTTAGACTCCTATTGATGAAGACCTGTCTATTGTAAATATTGATAAACCATTGAATGAATTTTCTGCGGATGACTTGTCAATACCTATGTCCCAAGTCAGCTTAAAGGATGAACAAATAAAAGGGTTAAAGGTGGAGAATGAAAAGATCAAGTCCGAGTTAGCCAAAATGAATGAAAGTAAAAACAAAATATTGCAAGACAGAAGCCAGTTACAAAAGAAGTTCAATGAATTGAAGGAGAGAAACATAGGTAAGGGTCCCTTGCAGGGGGCAAAGCACATAATTTAGGACACCTTATCTGTAGAAGTTACTAAACTCAGACATTATTTGAAATTTGTTGATGACCAATGCATATTGATCAATTTGGCCAACCAGAGACTAAAATTGGTAAATGAAACTATGGATAGAAAGCCCCTCGCCACAGCCCAGAACATGCTGAATTTTTTAAATTCATTGACGTACCAGAAGTTACATGATATGGGAATAAAAGACAGGATATCAATAGTATTATGGGTTAAGAAGTTTATCCACAAGCATCATTTAATGAAGACGGTCCAGGACAGAGCTGAGGAAATGGTTTCACAGGTTAATAACTTCAAGAAGGTTTTCAAAGAGCTATTTGAGGACGGCCTCCCTTCCTTTTGGGATGAAGAGAGACGGATGTTCTCTCAGGAGCACTATCACAGCTTGTTAGTTCAAAGCCGCATGGATCACTCCAAATTTGATTATTTGGAAAAGGGCCTAACGGGGAAAGTTATTGTGGACAAACTAATAGAGGATTTTGAAATCTTGCAAAAGTTCCTAATTATCAGGAGAGGATTGCCCAAGGTATCATATGAAGCTTACATGGAGCTGGAAGTGTCAATTCGAGAAATGATGGAATGTGATACCCCAAGCACGGAGCATTGGAAAGCCGTAGAGAGGTTTGGAAAGAAAAAATACATCCTTCATCCGTAGAGACAGGTGTTACACGCCAAGGAGCTGACTGGACGAGAACATGTTACCAAGTTGATTTTAGCTTAATGATTTGTTAGGATTGAAGCTGTAGTTTATTCCTAAAAGTTAGGAATTTAGTTACAAGACTTTAATTAAGTCGATCATTCAGTTATGAATATTCTTGGAAGATCAAATTATTTTATGTATATATTTTCATCTATTTTATGAGATGGGGGTTGGAACCCATCTGTTGGTTGAGAGTTTTGAAAGACATATGTTTTTTTTAAGAACAAAGTTGAATGTGAATGAAATTATCAGAGATTCCTGTGTCATTTATATTATAGTCTGTGCTTTTCTTTTTATTTGATTGTTTTTCCGGTATTACACTCCATTCTGTTTTGTTCATATTTGAAATATAGCGTTGAATGATTAGAATTCATGCTGGACGTGCTCTGATCATTGTTTCAAATATTTTATAAACCCTTCTGCTAAATTCAATATAGAATTCATCATCAGATGCTTTGTATTGATGGATTGTCCTCTTTTTCTTCTATCCCAAATGGATTAATGATTATTTTGCCTTTGATAAATTCCTGAGCATACGATTTTGTTATATTTTTATGTGACTCCATTCCCAATGGTTATGTGGATTGTTTCAACCACCTTTATAATATTTGAGTGTTGATATATATTTCTGGCCTTGTAAAATCTGTATTCGAGAGATTCCTCTTTGGAAAGAAAAGCCAGTTTCTTTCTAAAAGTGGTTTTTGTTGTTACCTTGGGATTTACCTCTTACAACCTGGGTACATTTTGAGTGCTAACAAACTGGCACCGTTGCCGAGGAACAAAGGTGCATATTTTCCCTGGGGAAATGACAGTGTTTAAAGAAAAATTTCTGTGGGCAAACAGGAATTTTATCAAGAAGAAAAGGTTGTATATTTGCCCTGGTGACTCCACTGTGAAACTTTTTTCCGGAACTTAAAAGAGTCATTCTGGCTTCGAGAAGACACACGCGAGGTAATTCTGATACCGAAGTCTTGAAAAGTTTTGAAGACCCAAAAAAGTTGTTTAGAAGAAAAAATAAAGAAAAGTTATGTTTTCCTTTGTTTGGTGCATCATCATCTCAAGATTCTCATATTGATCTAGGATGGGAGGCTAACGTTGGAAAGGGTCTGTTGAAAACTAAATCTGAGTCTGACCTCAAGAATACTGAGTTTAATCCTCGTAGGTTAGAGTCTTATTTGTTATATTCCCTCTGGAGAGATCTACAGCAAACCACAAAGGCCGAAACATTTACCTCTCAAAATACTCAAAGTTCTTCCATTTCTATGAGTCCACCTAGACCAATGGTAGCCAGATTTGCTCCCTTACGATTGCCTGCAGTATTACATGATCTTCCTCAGAATTATTCCCAAAGAATCTCTTTATTTGATGGAGAGGGTGACATAACTGCAAAATAGCATGTTGCCAAATTTGAAGATTTTATTGACTTAGAAGAAGTTGATTATCCAGATGTTAAAATGCGGTTATCTGCCCAAAGTTTGTCAGGTGAAGAAAAGAAATGGTTGAAAGATTTTCCAAATGGGTCTATAATGAATTTTAAGGCTTTCCAAAATGCATTTCTAGATAGGTGGGATGATAAACAGAATCCTTTGTAGCTCTTATCTCAGTATAACAGTCTCAAAAAAGGAGGTTTTGAATCAGTCCATGAATTTTCTAGTAGGTTCATGAAGGTTTATAATGCCATTTCGGAGGATATAAAACCTTCTGTAGCAGCAGCTAAATTACACTATGTTGGAGCTTTTGATAATTATTTTGCATTTTCATTAAGGGAGAGAAAGTCAGCAACTCTTGCTGCCATGTTTACAGATGCTCTAGAAGTAGAAGCAAATATGATGGCAAGTGGAAAGATGAAACATAGAGATATTGATAGAAGGAAAAAGGAAGAAAATTTGCCTTTTGCTTCTTCTTCTACTAATGATGTCAAATTTGAAATGATGTTGAAAACCATGGAAAAGTTGATGGATAAATTAGCTATGGATAATAGGGGATTCAATAGAGAACAAGCTGAGCCTCAAATCAGGAATCCTAATTTCAGAAGACCGAATCCTCCTATTCCTCCCCAAAATCGACAAAGAGACGTAAGAAATCCAAGAAATCAGGAGGAACAGCAAATTCGTCCACCATTCCCGGAAAATTATGTTGCTGATGAAGAAGATCCTGCTGAAAATGAGATTCATCTTTTTGGAGAACAGGACTCAGAGATATATCTTACTGAGGAAGAGCATAACATGTTCAGACGAGAAGATGGAAGTGAAGAATTTGAAATGGATACCGAGCAGTATCAAAGGGGTTATTTACACGCTATGGATGATGTGCAAAGGAAAATCAGACTGAGGAACAGGGATGTCCTCATAAATAAAGGAAAGGAAAACCCAAATCAGCCTTCCACTAGTTCTTTGAATGTAGAAAAGGGAAAAAAACTATAAAAAGAGTCTTTTGTAAATAAAGAGGTTGAAGATGATGTGCAAAGGGATAAAGCAATAAAGTAGGTGACTCCAGTTGATGTGGAAAAAATTGGTTCTGGCTTCAATTTACAAAATGAACTTTCTAAGCTAAAAATATCTATTCCATTTAATGAGTTATTGAGAAACACTGAATACAGAAATACGATCACAAAAATGGTCAAAAATCAAGGAGAATGGCAATCTGACATTTTAGATTTGAACGATGATAACCCTACTATTTCGTTTGGGTCAAAGATTGAAAATTTAGAAAGTGAAGAAGTCCCTCCTTTCTATTTGAGTTTAAATGTGCATGATAAGGTGGTCCACAATGCTATGCTAGACTCAGGGGCATCACACAAATTAATGCCGAAAGGAGTGGTAGAGAGTTTGGGATTAGAAGTAACAAGACCTTATAAAGATTTGTACTCGTTTGATTCTAAAAGGGTGAAATGCCTTGGCTTGATTAAAGATATGGTGATAACCCTAAATAAATTGCCATATAAAACTATAGTTATGGATGTGGTCGTGGCAGATATTCCACCTAAGTTCGGGGTGTTGTTGTCAAGATCTTGGACTTCTAAGTTGAAAGGTATTTTACAGATGGATATGTCTTACGCTACAATTGTTGTTCGAGATGGGAACATAAGATTATATAGTGAAAAAAGGACCCCTTATGTAGTGAGCAGTCAAGATAAACCTGAAATTCATCACATCTATGTTGTTGATACTGACTTGGGGTCTTCCATTTTCTTTAATGATGTTGTTCCACATGATGTAGAAGAGGAATTGCTGAAAGAAGTCTGAGGAGAATAAGGAAAAGGAAGTGCTGGAGCAAGATGCTTTGGAAGCGAAACAAAAAAGGGAAGGCCAATGGATCATGTACTTTGACGAATTTACTGCAAAAATAGGTGCTGGAGCTGGTGTATATATAATTTCTCCCATTAGAGATTTCAAAGCTTTATCATATAAATTAATTTTCGAATGCACAAATAATGTAGCAGAATACGAAGCCTTGTTGTTAGGGTTGAATACTTTGAAAGATATGGGAGCACAAAAAATAAGAGTCTTGGGAGATTCAGAGTTGGTGATAAACCAAATAAATGAAAGTTATCAAACCAGACATCCCCAGATGAGGGCTTACAGAAATGAAGTATGTGACATGTTTGGTAATATCTTTACAGAGCATACAATTCAGGTAGTTCCTAGACACGAAAATTTGGTAGCTGATTCTTTAGTCGTGGCGGCTGGAAAATTTGAGACCCTTGTTGCTGGTTAGAAGGAATACCAGGTGGAGATTGTGAATAGACCATCTATTCCTGACAATTCTAAATACTGGCAAGTATTCGAAGATGATATGCAGATAAGAAGATTTTTAGAATTATCAGGAGAGTTCGTAAATACTCATATTGACACTGAAAATAATAATGATGAGACCTTTGAGAGTGATGAAGAAATTGAAGCAGAAAGACAAGATTCTGAGAAGTTAAAGAAAACCCTGGGAGGTAAGGATATTATCCAGCTGAAAAATAATTTCATACCAAGAGGCTTGATCCCTTTGGAAAAGCTTTTTGATCAGAATGATGTTGCCAAGAATCCCAAAGTAAAGCCTGTTGGAGATGCTGTTGAGGATAGGAATATTGGAACTGAAGAAAATCCTAAAGTTATAAAGTTGTTCAAGAAACTGCCTGAAAAGGAGAAAGACGAGTATGTGAAATTAATGAAAAAATACACAGATGTGTTTTCTTGGAGTTATGAAGACCTCAAGGAGTATGATACATCTATCATACAGCATACTATTCATATAAAGCTTGGGGAAAAACCTTTCAAATAGAAACTCAGAAGGATAAACCCTAAGCTTCTTCCCATCATTGAAAAAGAAATTAAGAAATTGTTTGATGCCAAAATCATTGTCACTTTAAGGTTTTCAAAGTGGGTTGCAAACCTTGTTCCTGTTAGAAAGAAAAATGGAGAAATAAGATTGTGCATAGATTTCCGCAATTTGAATAAGGTCTCTATGAAGGATAATTATCCTTTGCCAAAAATGGATCATATATTGCAGCAAGTGGTGGGAGCTGAGAGAATCTCAATGCTAGACGGTTTTTCTAGCTATAATCAAATCAAGGTATTACCTAAAGATCAAGAAAAAACTACTTTCACTACACCTTGGGGCACTTTTATGTATGCAAAAATGCCTTTTGGCTTAATGAATGTAGGAGCCACTTTCCAACGAGCTATGGACATTGATTTTGCAGGAGAAATTGGAAATTTTGTGGTGATCTATATGGATGACATCGCAGTCTATTCAAAGTCTGACAGAGAACATTTGCGTCATCTGGAGAAAGTTTTCACAAAGTGTAGGAAATATGGTATATCTCTGAATCCAAAGAAATCCAATTTTGCATTAGAAGAAGGAAAGTTGTTGGGCCATATAATATCTAAAGATGGCATAAAGATTCATCCTGAAAGGGTAAGTGTGATTCTAAAGGTAGGATAACCCAGAAGTAAAAAGGAGATACAGTCATTTCTTGGACAAGTGAATTTCTTGAGGAGGTTTGTACCCAGTTTAGCTGAGATTCTGATGAATATTACAAATATGTTGAAAAAGGGTCATGAAATAAAGTGGAATGCAGAGGATAGGAAGTCCTTTTGGGAAATCAAGAAAGCAATCTCAGATGCTCCTGTGTTAGTAAGTCCAAACTTTACCAAATATTTCTCAGTTTTCTCATATGCTTCAGAACATACTATAGCAGTAGTTTTATTGCAGAAGAATGGCGAAAATTTGGAACAAGCCATAGCATTTTTCAGTAAAATATTGAGGGATGCAGAATTAAAATATGACATCATGGAGAAACAAGCATACTCTTTAGTCAAAGCATTGAAAGATTTCAGAGTGTATATTTTGCATTCACATATAATTGCACATGTTCCATCTACTGCGGTAAAAGGGATTTTGACACAACTAGACCTAGAAGGCAGAAGAGCGAAATGGATAGCTACATTGCTAGAGTACGACATAGAGATAAAGCCTACTAAGCTGGTTAAAGGACAAGGATTAGCTAAAATGATGGCTAATTCAAATTGTGAGGCTTTGCAAATCAATTTCATATCTCACCAAGCTAATCAGTTGGACACAGAAGTAGAAGTGACGGTTGATTTTGTGACATCCCCATGGTATTCCGATATTGTACATGTCCTTCGAAATTTGCAAGCACCAGAAGAATTGAGTAAGTCAAGGGCCCGGTCCGTGAAATTCAAGGTTGCTAAGTTTTGTATTATCAATCAGTATCTTTATTGGAAGGACCCTGGAGGTGTGTTACTCAACTGCCTTTTAGAAAATGAAGCCCAGCATACAGTTAAAGAATTTCACAAGGGGGATTGTGGAGGACATCATTCTTGGAAGGTAACTGCTAATAAAATTCTAAGGGCAGGCTACTACTGGCCTACATTATTTGCAGATGTTTACAAGGAAACCAGTAAGTGTCATCAATGCCAAATTTTCGACGGGAAAAGGAAAGTACTTCCTCTCCCTTTGAATCCCATAACAGTAGAAGCTCCTTTCCAGCAGTGGGGTTTGGATTTTATTGGCGAAATAAACCCCAATTCGTCAGGACAACACAAATGGATTTTGACAGCCACAGATTATTTTACAAAATGGATCGAAGCTATTCACACTAGAAGAGCCACTGAAAATGTAATCATGGAGTTCCTTGAGAAAAATATATTGGCTCGTTTCAGGTGCCCCAGGAGAATAGTAACACACAATGCAGCTGCATTTAAGTCCAAGAAAATGATTGATTTCTGTCACAAGTACCATATAAGCCTCAATCATTCAACTGCCTATTATCTGCAGGGAAATGGGTTAGCCGAATCTTCAAATAAAAGCTTAGTAAGGATCATCAAGAAGCTGTTGGAAGATAATAAAAGGTCTTGGCACACCAAGCTCAAGTATGCTCTATGGGCTGATAGGATTAGTACCAAAAGGGTGATTGGCTTGTCTCCATTTCAACTAGTGTATGGGACTGAAGTTTTTTTTCCAGCGTCATTAGGAGTTCCAGTTACGAGATATTTCCAAGATCAGCAAGAAGAACCAAATCATATGCAAAGGAGGATAAATCAGAGTATTGAGCTGGATGAGCAAAGGAATAAGGCTTATGACAAGGTGCAGTCACATCAAGAAAAAATGAAAAATACTTTTGACAGAAGAATCAAAGAAGAGCAATTTCAGATTGACGATTTGATCTTAAAATGGGATGCTCCCAAAGAAGACAAACATGGAAAATTTGATCATATGTGGGTGGGTCCTTATGTTGTTGCTGGCTACAGAGGACAAAACGCATTTTTTCTATAATATCCGAATGGGGTTCCTCTAGATAGTAACCCTGTCAATGGAAGGTACCTGAAACATTACCTGTCCTAAAGAGGAGGGTAAATTTGTATTATAGCCTGTAAATACTTATTTTTCTTTACAAAGTCAACGGAAAATCTAAGCCAAATATATTTGAAGCCCACAGTGAAGGCCCTAATATTCAAGAGGCATGATTTCCTTTTTTTTAAAACAAAAAATAATATATCTATGAAAAATAAAACATGAGTTTTTTTTGGGAGTTATTGTGAAAAATCAAAAACAGGCACCTGGTCTACGAGTCCTTTGATACCTCACGGGGAGGATATAATCCCCAGATGGAGCTAGTTGTTAACAACCCTACTTAGTAGAAGCTCAAAAAATCATAGTGAAGAAGAGGTAATGGTCGTTTGCAATACTTTGGTTAAAATTTTATAGTATGAAAGCATGGTAAAAGGCGAAAAACGACGATTTGTCAAAGGATCTGACGGTGCGGAGCGAAAAGATGAAGATCAAAGGTATTTATTATATTCGCTCCCTAAAAGATGTGAGAAAGATAAGTATATGCGGGAGCTTAATGTAGTATATAGATCAACGGTCGTCGATCCAGCCGGATGATATCTACAGTCTGTATAAGCTCCGCTTTGTGAACCCACGCGCTTGTTAAAACAACGGATCCCGGCGGAATTGAGTGCGTGTCACTTGATATAATGACGGAGAAATAAAGGCATATTACATCTACGATTGTGGATGAATCTAGAGCAGAAACTTCCACGATGGTTAAGACCAGGACGCTCGGTGTAATTGGGTACACATCACTCGATCCGATGGCTGAAAAACAAAGGTAAAACAAATCTACAGTCACTGATGGATCCAGGGTGGGAATTTGCACAGTAGTTAGAAATAAAGGGAGGTTGTGGAATATAGACCACTGTACACATGGTCGATCGTGGTGCAATCCGGAGGTGAAAGTGGTTTAATGGAAACTGCCAAAGGGATGCTCCGGAGTGGGGTCCTATAAAAGCGAAGTTGACTTGTTCCATGATTATTTTATTGGCACCGGACAAGTGAAAAGGACCTACGTATTCGTCGTCCGTTAACGTTCAAATTCCAAACGCACGTAGCCACACTGAACAGGCAAGGCTCAGACGCCATAATTCACCCTTTCAAATACCATTATCGATTGAATTATGGGTCATGGAAAAGATGTGCAAGGGTTTCCTCAGGTTTTGGATGACAAAGAAGATTATTTGGTCGACAGAGATAGAGGGGTGTCTGGCCCTTTCCTGTCCATAGAAAGTGTATCAGTCAGCAAGGAAAGGTTGTGGCAATATAATTTAGAGGGTAATGATGTCCTGAATGTTTGTAAGTCTTTTTTATATTATTTTGCCATCGAGCAAACCCTGCACTTTCCTGAATTCACAAAATGGTGCGCAGTCAATTATTCACCTTCTCAAAGAGTCATTACTAGTCGGTCTTCCTCTAGAGTACTATGTAGAATTAATGCCAAAGTCATCTGGGAAAATTTAAACTTGCCAGATAGCTACCCGGACAGTCGTGAACCTGTGAATGAATCTATTCTTGCTGAATTGTACAAAAATTGTCGAACAGAAGTTTGTTGCAAATTCCTGTCCAGTATTTTGAAAGAAGGTCAGTCTTTAGATGGTCTTTTCCTACCTTACCATATTCAAGTTTTCAAAAACGAAGTTCAATAAGTGGTGTCCTTAGTTTGTCAAATCTTGGGTTTTGATAATGACTGCCATGTAAATGAAGTTATCCTAGGCTTTTTGTTAAAAATAAGTTCACTAAGTTCTAAGTCTCAGTCAATTTCTGTGTTTAGTCTAGATGAGTACTTGGCAGAAGCAATACACCTTCAGTTAAGTGAATTCCCGAAGGTCAGGTTCTTTAAATTTCAAACTTACTTGTTGAACATGTTGTTGTGTTCAAATGTCACTAAATTATAGTTTTTGAGTACCATTTTATCTTCTGATTTGCCCAAGCAGATCAGCATGTTTGAGTTTGTTGATTCAATCATGTCAGAGATATATAAAATGTTGTTTGATGAAGTGCTGCCCCGTGTGTTAGAAGATATGAAATGCCTGATGCAGTCTTCACCTAAGGATCGAGTTGGAGACTGGTTTCTACACAAAGATTGTACTGTTTTAAGGATATATGGGTTCACTGGGGAACCGTATAAGTTACCATCTTTCCTTACCCCAAGAATTTTTGCACTAGAATTTATGAGACAAAGGATGCATTCAGAGGAATAACATTTTGGGGCCTTTAAAAAATTTTCAAATATCAAATTTCCGCTCAAGGTTGGTCCTTTTATTTTCAAAAATAAAGGTGCCTTGGTGTTTGCAGAAAATTCATTGGAGAACATGGAATTTCAAAAAGAGCCAAGGGTGAATTACGATCCTCATTATTTAATTTCCCTAAGAAAGAAAGCCAACAAAAACAAGCCATTTGACCACCAGAGTGTTGGAGGTCTAACCGAGATGGCCAATTTGTTGCATGTTATAGAGATTCCAAGATATGATGAGGATGCAAGTGTTGTACCGGTTGTAACGTCTTAGGTGACAAGTGGTTCCAATATTGTAATCAAAAGAAGCCTTTCTGAAATTGAAAGCATGGAAGTAGATGAAGATGGATCACACAAAAAAGCTAAGGTTTTCCAAGTTGGTGGAGTTTTAGGAGAATAGATTTCAGATGATTTCAAAAGATTTGCCCTAGTCCCAACAAAATACGTAAACGTAAATCAATTTTCTTTCAAGGATGTAGATAGTTCAGAACCAAGCTCAATTTTCAAATCCAAGGAAGAGCTTAAGGCCAGTTATATGGAGAAAAGAAAACAGTCTCTGGAAGAGACAAGAAGTTTACTCCCAAAGGTAAGGAATTTAAACAATCTGAAAGCCTCCATGGTTTCTGCCAGAGATACAGAAAGAAATACCTTCAAATTGGCCATGGTGAGCGACAAGAAAGTGGCAGAAATGGACCTAAGATTGGATAAGATTAGTGTACCTGACAAGATACAGCTTCATAAGAAAACAAGTGATATTATTTATTCAGATCTGTTACAAGCTATGATGAGAATCAAGAAACTACAAATTTTGGTAGATAAGTTGGAGATTCAATTGAAACATGAAAGATTTGAAAATAAGGCCAATGCCATTCAGATTAAGAAGCTACAAGTAGATATTATCAGTTCAGGCAATGAAAGATATAACACCCAAGCTGTCAGAAGAATGTTGGAAGAAAAGGACAATGCTCTCCAAGTTTTCAAGAAAAGATTGAAGATCCCAGGCTCAGAACATGTTCAATCATCCGAATTATTGGCACTGCAAGAAGAGAAGGACAAGATGTAGCAAGAGATGATGGAACATAAAGGAAAAGCTGTCGAGTTACAAGAAGAAAAAGATAGATGGGAATCCGAACGGAGTGAACTGATATCTCAAATTGCCTTGCTGAAAAAGGACCAAAACGAGGAAAAGGAAATCATGCAAGAATTGATTAGTCAGACTCCTATTGATGAGGACCTGTCTATTGTAAATATTGATAAACCATTGAATGACTTTTTTGCGGATGACTTGTCAATACCTATGTCCCAGGTCAGCTTAAAGGATGAAGAAATAAAAGGGTTAAAGGAGGAGAATGAAAAGATCAAGTCCGAGTTAGTCAAAATGAATGAAAGTAAAAACAAAATATTGCAAGACAGAAGCCAGTTACAAAAGAAGTTCAATGAATTGAAGGAGAGAAACATAGGTAAGGGTCCCTTACAGGGGGCAAAGCACATAATTTGGGACACCTTATCTATAGAAGTTACTAAATTTAGACATTATTTGAACTTTGTTGATGACCAATGCATATTGATCAATTTGGCCAACCAGAGACTAAAATTGTTAAATGAAACTATGGATAGAAAGCCCCTCGCCACAGCCCAGAATGCGCTGAATTTTTTAAATTTATTGACGTACCAGAAGTTACATGATATGGGAATAAAAGACAGGATACCAATAGTATTATGGGATAAGAATTTTATCCACAAGCATCATTTAATGAAGACGGTCCAGGACAGAGCTGAGGAAATGGTTTCACAGGTTAATAACTTCAAGCAGGTTTTCAAAGAGCTATTTGAGGACATCCTCCCTTCCTTTTGGGATGAAGAGGGATGGATGTTCTCTCATGAGCACAATCACAAATTGTTAGTTCAAAGCCGCATGGATCACTCCAAATTTGATGATTTGGAAAAGGGCCTAACGGGGAAAGTTATTGTGGACAAACTGACAGAGGATTTCAAAATCTTGCAAAAGTTCCTAATTATCAGGAGAGGATTTCCCAAGGTATCATATGAAGCTTACATGGAGCCAGAAGTGTCAATTCGAAAAATGATGCAATGTGATACCCCAAGCACGGAGCAGTGGAAAGCCGTAGAGAGGTTTGGAAAGACAAAATACATCCTTCATCCGTAGAGACAGGTGTTACTTTCCAAGGAGCTGACTGGACAAGAACATGTTACCAAGTTGATTTTAGCTTAATGATTTGTTAGGATTGAAGCTGTAGTTTATTCCTAAAAGTTAGGAATTTAGTTACAAGACTTTAATTAAGCCGATCATTCAGTTATGAATCTTCTTGGAAGATCAAATTATTTTATGTATATATTTGCATCTATTTTATGAGATGGGGGTTGGAACCCATCTGTTGGTTGAGAGTTTTGAAAGACATATGTTTTTTGAAAGAACAAAGTTGAATGTGAATGAAATTATGAGATATTCTTGTGTCATTTATATTACAATCTGTGCTTTTCTTTTTATGTGATTGTTTTTCCAGTATTACACTCCATTATGTTTTCTTCATATTTGAAATATAGCGTTGAATGATTAGAATTCATGTTGGCCATGCTCTGATCATTGTTTCAAATATTTTATAAACCCTTCTGCTAAAGTCAATATAGAATTCATCATCAGATGCTTTGTATTGATGGATTTTCCTCTTTTTCTTCTATCCCAAATGGATTAATGAACGACTGTGATTAAATGATTATCTTGCCTTTGATAAATTCCTGAGCATATGATTTTGTTATATTTTTATGTGACTCCATGCCCAATGGTTATGTTTATTGTTTCAACCACCTTTATAATCTTTGAGTGTTGATATATATTTCTGGCCTTGTAAAATATGTATTCGAGAGATCCTTATCTGGAAAGAAAAGTCAGTTTCTTTCTAAAAGTGGTTTTTGTTGTTACCTTGGGATTTACCTCTTACAACCTGGGTACATTCTGAGTGCTAATAGTCATATATGAGGATCTTGGTTTTCCTCCCATAATGGTTCTCAACCAAGGCTCGAAAACCCTTGAAGAGGACAAAAACTTCAGATTTATGCTTCAGGAAGTAAACCCAACAATACCTATAAAGTCATCTATGAAGGTTAAGACATACTTGTCTTGAATCATGGACATATTACTGAATGGACCAGAAATGTTACTATGGAGAGGTTCTCTCATGACTAACTCTGTCATATGTATGCTCTGGGTGTTTTCTTAGAATGCAACCTTGGAAGACTCCTTTGGAAAACTTGATCTTTGGTAACCCTATGACCATGTCTTTGTCACTCAAATCTAAAAGGTATTTGTAATTTAGATGGCCAAATATCTCATGCAAAATATTGCTTGCTTCATTAGCATGAGTGATAAGAACTGAGGGGTTAGAGAAAGGTACAAAATGGGAAAACTTGTACACTTTCGAACTGTGATCCACAACAACTCTTGCTATGACTCTACCATTCGAAATCTATGGGATTTAAACTTCATTGGGAGAGAAGAAAACCTTCTTAGGAACCCAGTGTGGTTCATCTAATACATTGACAATAGGTTAGCAGCAAGACCTAGTACATACAAAACATCATTGAAAGAACCATGGTCAAGATCAATCCTACCTTCCCCTTACTATTAGTTACTGAGAAATCTCCCAAAACAATTTTTGGAACTTTTGAATCATCAAGAGAGGAGAAAGTCTCCCTTGTCGAAACCATGTGTCTTGAATATCCAAAATCAATGATGAGGGTAGAGGATCTTGTGGTGCTAGAAACCAGGGCATAAACTCTCTCTGTGTCATCTGAAATTGATCCTCCTTCCCTCTTCTTTGTGCAATCAGGAAGGGCGATATTGTTTTTTTCCAGGATTTGAGTCAACATGTCAATTTTCTTCTTCATACAAGAGCTCTCAGGATGACATCCCTTACTGCAGTATGCACACTTTCTCATTTCACCTTTATTCTTCTTATTCTGGAATTTCATCTTGGAGCCTGAGGACTCCTCTTAAGACTTGGACTTGTCTCTCTTTTGTTATAGTGGTTTCTTTGAATTGGATTTCTTCTTGCCTTTGGAATCCACCTTAGATCTCCAACAACCAAATCTTGGTCTTTGGAAGGTTTTATAATGCCCATGAAGTCAACAAGATTAGGCATATCCTAGGATTGTGCTATCAATTTGGTGGCATGGAAGGTCAAAAAAGACATAGAGTAGTCAGGACCAATCTTTGAAATTATGTCTAAGACTATATGCTCATCCTTCTTTTCGATTCCATACTATTTTAACTATAGAACAAGGGCCTTAAACTTGGAAAATTAGGCTTGCAAGGATTCGAAGCTACTACAAATCAATGAGATCAGCTCATTATCAAGTTGATGCCCCCTCATTTCATCTATTTTCCAAATATATTCTCAAGCTTATCCCAAACTTCATTTGGTGATGCCAATCCATCAAGATGGAAAATGAGGTCTCTTGAAATGCTGAGACATAAGATACCATAGGCCTCATCCCTCATATTGTGCCATTTAATTTTATCTATTGTTGCATTGGGATCAGCCTCAGTTTCCATGGTCACTTTGAAGAGGCCTTTACTCCTCAACAAAATCTCCATCTCAACCTTCCATTCGAAAAAGTTGAATGGAGTCAAGATGATCCTGTGAGATTGATCCATATCTCAGAAACTGTTTCACACCCTGGTTTTGACCCCGTTGCATTAGATGTATATGATGTATATATTGTAAATGATCATGGTGTGGAGCTAAAGGCCAAGGCCCCACCATTGATCGGTCGTGCTATGTTTTGGATTTAAAGTGTCACTGATGGTGTATCGGGGCATGCGGCATAGACATTAAGTTTTCTCATCATGTACATATCCATATTTATTTAAATGAACCTGACCAGCTACGCTCACGGAAACTAAATTGAGAAGGGGCATGATTTTCACAAGGATAAGGGTGGGGAAATTGTCAACCTTAGCCAATGAGGGAAAAACCCATGTGTCATCGTTCCCTTGTTTTATCCAACCACCACAATTGAGAGTTGTTGTTGGTGGTTGAGGCAGTTATTGTTTTGGGAGTGGTGTGGCAGGACTGTCAGTCCATGCCTACACACACACTCCACCCATGGTTGACTTCACAATGGAAAAAGAAACCATTGCCATCACTCCCGTAGACACACTACTCTCCCCATGATGATGTTGAATGCTCACGCACTTCCAATCCACGTCCCCTCTATTGTCTGTTCATCCATGCACCAGCTGGGATCTATTCGCCCTCACACAGGGACTGTTGCCTGTTGACTATTCTCACACACGGGAGTCTATTTGTTGTTCACACACAGGCTGAGCATATGTATTGTTTTCCCCAGTGCGGCTTGTGTAAGTCATTTTCCATTTTCTTAATTGTCCAGACGGACTGTTGTTGTCCTCGTGTTGTGATTGTGGTTGCTATTACGTTTGGGGACTGTTGTAATTCGCTTGGGAGTCATTTTGGCCACGATAGGGCAAAGAACGACTCAGGATTGGTTTTCCCTGTCTTAAGCAGTATCAGCTGATTGATTGCACATGTGCAAGGGTTGGTCTTCAAACTGTGAAGGGAGCAGGTATGGGGGCTTGGTTTGCTTGATAACCTGGCAATTGGAAACCACACAGACAGAGCTAGAGAGTTGGCTTTCTTCTCCACAACCCTTAAAGAGCACTGGAAGGGAATGCAGGGCCTGAGGGACTGATTCCTCGTGTTGGGTGTGTGTGGGTGTCTTAGAATCTAGGCTAGTTCAGGTGTAGGTGTTCTTGGCTCTGTAATGAGCTCACCAGCTTAGCATTTATCCTTTCCCAAATCCTTGATGGCCTGATAAACCAAATTGTGTTGTCTTGGCTATGTTTTGTGTATCCTTGGCTATGAGTAAGCCTGCTTGTTCCCTTATTCCTTGGAGAATCATGCCCAGCTTGGGGGTGGCAACGTTGTTGAGAGATTAAGGAGCATGCTGGCCTATGGTTGGGTGGAACGTTGCAGTGACGTAGCTGGTTGCGGAACTAGTTCATCATAAGATAAGTGATCTTGTCCATTTTTACTTTTGTAACCATATTTTCTGTTAATGAATGTTATGAACATGTTGAATGAATGCATGTATGAATGTATGTTGAAATTCCGCTGTGTCTGATAAATAATGGTAGCTGTGTATGATAAACAATTACATCTGTGCATGATAAATGTTCATGTGTGCATGTTCTAGTTCAATACATTTGCTTCAGCATTCTGTTTTAGCATTTTTATGAATTCACATGTTCATGGGGCTCTTAGCCCGGATGGTTAACGCCATGGGGTCGCGTCCTCTTCACCGGTCGAAGGGATGGGGACGTGACAAACTGCACCCTTGAACCAGAAGAATGCTCTCCCAATAAGTGATGTTGAACCTACAATATAAATTTGGAAGGAGTATAATCGAACTACCAAGGCTTTGATACCATGTGGAAATTAAGCCCAAGTTGTAGAACAATTACACTCACAAAATTACTAGTCAAACATGCAAAATTCCACAAAAAGGAGACTGAATATGGAGCATAACACAAAATTCTATTGAATAAGTGTACGTAATACAACCTAATGAATTTATGGGCTGTCCAGATATATAATTAAATCATATATTCTAAATAATAAGGATGTTATTCAAATTAGACAAAAGGCAGGCTTACTAAACTAGTCAAAATCCTCCATATGTGCATAAATCACTTTCCTAATATTTCAATATGCTCATGAATTTTTTGAGTGATATGTACCATATTTTAATTGATGGAAAGATATCATATCCATGGTTTTGAATGGATAAAAAGAAGGAGTATGATTTGGGTGAAAAACAAGGCAGTTGCTCCAAGACTAGCTTTTCCTTTTTGCCTCAAAACTGTTGAAAAGCAAAGCAACTCAAAAAAAGAAGAACTACGCTTTTACTATTATGGAATGACTACAGAGTTGTCAAAATATTTTCTAGGATATTTCTACAGCGCTCCATTATCCATTTTTAGCAATTGGTGACTTCTATGTGCAAGTGGATGCCAACTAGCTAGTAACGAATCTAGGAATATGACAAAAATGAATAATTAATGTCTCCTAAGTTTAACTATGGGTTTTCTTTATTCTAACAGTTAAAAGAGGGAAATGAAACAGCTACCCCATAAATGTATCATATAGGGGTGCATTGACTCCATATAATAAGGAAAGGACGAGGTAAGTGAAAAAACTATATTTTATGGCATAACCACTAGTCTAAGTGGGTAAAATGTGGGAAAACTCTTGCCACCAAGACACTAGCATAGGAACTAGAACCATTTTCACATGGAACAACTTACACTAAACAATTGGAAACTTATTCAATATTATTAACCAAGGTCTATATGGGAAATATGTTCCAACGGTTTCTTTAGTTTAGAAACCATCGATTTTAAATCCATCACATACAACATTATACAACAAATGTGTAATAGCATGCATAAAGAAATTCTTATCTTTTCTTTCATCCTCCAACATTTCTTGAATTTTTGAATCTTCTACTATCTAGAGAACTTCTTTGTGATCTTATCATTCTTTGTGATGTTCTTGAAGGCCTGGTTACTTTCTCAGTGATTCTTCTCTTTTTACTACAACATCCCAACTACCACTCTGAGAGGTTTAAATGTTCTCTAACACTACAGACTATGACTCTTCTTCAGTATCAATAGTATTTGAGACTTTGAGCATGTCTCTACTCATGTGGATTCTCTCCACAATTTATCACATCCCTTGGCTACCTCAGTTATGTACCATGACTAACTCATGGAGACTTTATTTGTTACTTCCTATGAAGACACATCAATACTCTCTCTTCAACTGGAGTATTTATGTACTATACCAATCTTGTCCCAAACAAAGGCTTAGTGAGAATGATGGAAATGCTTCTCATTTGTGGATACGTACCATGTCTCGGATATAACTAACTAGAAACCTCATAAATCTTGACAACTTTTTAACGTGCTCTATCTAGAGAAACATATGTGATCCTTCCTTGATCACTATACTAGTGAAGTTTCATAGATCTTTCAATATTTATTCCATTGTTCGAGACATATTGAGTTTACATATGCTTGTACCAAGTATATACCACAACACATGCTATGTACATGTCTATGTTAGATTGTAAAGCATGTGACTGATCTTGGGACATATGACTAACCAGGTTCATCTCAACTAACTTTTGAGATCTTCCAAATCTGATCTAAATTTCATATTTCTATTCATATAGATGTCCATGGACTTTTAATCCATCATCCTGAAACTCTTCAGGATCTCTACTGCGCATTTTCCTTAACTGAGGAAAATCTTATCTGGTGACTCCCACACCTATAATCATCAAAATCATAACATGATTCTTGAATATTGTTTTGATCCTCCTCCAGAATTATGACCATCATGCAGGTCTCCTTTTTACAGGAGGTACATCAACTAGTTACATTGGTTCTTCAGGAGCTAGTGAGACTAGAAACTCCCTTTCACCATGTGAATGTGATAATCATAGTCTGGGTCCTCCATCACAGAGGCTTATGCTCATCTATATATGAATCTCTTATTTGACACATGAATGTAAGTAAGATAGAATATAGTTAGGAGTCTACACAACTATCAAAATAGAATTAATCCATCTATTATGTATGCTTCCCAAGAGGCATAGGAACCTCCCAAACTGTTCTCTTTCAACCTCAACTATCAGAATGACTCCACATCCATGCCCTTATTTAATTTTAGGTAAGGGATTATTAATTTTCCCGACAAGACAAATTATTCTAATAGTTAGAAGCATTTCATACTCATGAATTTTATTCACATGAAGTACTCTCAGTACACTGATAATGATTTACATAGTTATGTACAGATATTGACCAACCGATTTATCATAATCCATTATAATTTTTATGTATTGATATGAAAAATTATATAACTCCTATATCGGTCCAAAAAATTCATTTTATGAAAGAAATATATAGCCCCATGTTAATATCTCTTGAGGTAAGCATGTAGTCCTATGTTCACATCTTATGAAGCAATAATGCAACCCTAAATATTATGTCTTATGAAGGATATTTTCAGATTTATATCAACACTATATGATTATATATCATTCCTACATAAGTATTATATCAGCCATATATCATCTCGCAAAATATGGACTCATGAGATTGATAACATGCCAATAAAGACAAAAAAAAATGTATATAACAAACACAATACCAAGTCCACGAATACAGATCTATATGACAGTCATGAAACATAAAAAAAAACGTTTAAATCTTATTTACAACATCATATAAAAATATGTAAGGTACTCATATTTATTATTTCTGTGGGATCCCTGTTGATCGCTGCACCCTTCCAGAGATAGGTGGAGTCCTTTATTCACTACAACTTTAAACACTCCAAAAAGAAAACTTAATCATGTACTAGAAAGTGTGTCTTTGCATGGGAATAAGGATCCCATGAAACCAAGATAAAATTATCTTCTTCACTAAAGGAAATATTACTTCCGATCATCCTCTTCCTTGGATGATTTCTCTTGAGAAGGTTCACCTCCTTCTACAATGGTGGATGCATGAACTCTTCCTTCTTTTCTTTTCCTCGCACGACAATCCCGTATGAAGTGTCCTAGATTTTGACAATAAAAACATAGGATATTTTATTTGTCAAAACATTTATGGATCTCTTTATTCTTTGCATGGAAAGACTTCTTGGGAGCAAATCATTTTCTCTCTTTCTTGGTTCTTGTCGTGAGGGAAAGAGTCTCCTCCTTAGTGTTGATGTAATTGTAACTTCTTAATGTATTCACTTGTATATTTTATGTATTGTACCCCAATGCTTATTTTGAGAAGCATTTGTAATGTAATTAATTCATATCATATCCCGATGTTCCTATCAGGAGATTCAATAATGTAAACAAGTCATGTAAAGTCATTGTGGGTAACCCTCTTATTGATCAAGGGTTAAAGTCCCTGTGGTTGTGGGGCCCTAGGTTTATTCGACTATCCTAGAGAAATCGAACCTAGGTGAGTTATTCTAAGTCGGGACAATAGTCCCCACCATTGTGTGAAGGTTAACCCTCCTTGTTGATCAGAGGGGCAAAGTCCCCACAAGTTGTGGGGCACTAGGGTTATTAGACTCTCCTAGAGATGTCAGCCCTAGTAAGTAAGTGTTAAGTGGGGCCGACATGTTGAAGTGGACATCAAGTGAATGAAAGAATATAAATAGAGAGTGAGCCTCTCTATTTATTACACACACTCATTCACTGGGGCACATGAGTGAGAGAGAAGTAGTTCTCTCAAGTGAGCCTAGAGAGAGAATCTGTGGAGATCATCTTTTTGTTTTTAGGTTTTACTGCTGCCATTGGTGCTCATTCTATCTCTAAGGAAGTTGTGGGGTTTTCTCATTTATGGTTTCCCTGAGGAAAATTCTTTGAATCTCTTGTGTTTATTGCTATGCATGTTATTCTCTCTGTTAAAGATCCTAAGATAATGCTAGCTTGAATGATAAAAAATCTAACATGGTATCAGAGCTAACCTAAGAAGAAGACATTGTGCAGCTACAGAAGCTAGGTATTCTTAATTTTTTGGTCTCACTCCATAATCCATCAGCAAAAGTATGCTAGGATAACTCTCCATTGAAGGGTGCATCTTTTTGTCGAAGCGGAATTCGATTCCGAGCATTTTCAATTTTTGGTGCGGGAAATTAGGGCTTCTTACAGAAGAGGAATTTTTGAGTGATCCTAAAATAGGATTTCTCTCCTCATCAAAATCGAATTTTAGAGACTTGGTTTGATATTTTTTGTTGGGTATAACTCCGAGAAAGTCAAACCCTAGTTTGACCTTAGGTCGAAAAAACCCTAAAATACTAAAACTAATAAGTTTTTGGTACATTCGCTATATCTCGGGATTTGAAAAGGCTCAGAAGCTGAAAATTTAACAGGCCTAAGATAAAATCCTGATTTGCACTGTATCAAAATTCCACCTCAGATTCGCTATATTATCAGAGATATGATCCCTCCAAGTTAGGGTTCCAGCCTCTTCCAGGATTCATCCCTAAATAGGACACCTAGGGAGAATTGATATATCTCGGGCTACCAAGATCCAAATGAAGTTTATGAAGATGTTCCAGAAAGGTCACATAATTTAATTTCTGTGGTAGAAGTTTCAGACCCTGAATATAAAACCGTGACACGTGGAAGTTCGTACAACTATGTTATGATGAACAGTCCTGAAACAGGTCACCTTGGGAAAACGATCATAAGTCCCAATTGGTGAAACCAATTCTGATGAAACCTGTGTTGTTGGAACAGGGCCAAGCAATAATACCTTAGTATGAAGTTTTAGACACATAGAATTAGTAATTTTGGAGATACCACAAAAACATTATCAGGAATTTTTGCAGAAGAAATTGGTAAACTAGGGCTTCCTGTTCCGGGAGCTTCCCTCCACTGTTCTCAGAAAATGAGTACATTGGAAAGATAACCTTGAAGAGCTATATATTTCTATCCAATCAGATTTGAAATATTTCAAGTTTTGAAAATTAGGCTTTCTTTGACAAACCCTAGATCAACCAGCTCCAGAACTAGGACGGACACCTCAAATCGATAAGATCTAATCTATTGCTATTTTCATTTGAGGTTCTCATTTCAAAGTGATCTATCACATTACCTTGATGACAAGCTTGGTGAATTTGAAAACTTCCAAGCATGGAAGTATATGATCTCTCTAAAGAATATGAATTAGACACCTACATATGTAGAGAGGTTCCAGTTCCAGAGGGAGATGAGGCTAAAATCCTTACACAAGAAGAACTTGGTCAAGGTCAAGAAGATCATTGCTGATTCAATCACGGATCACCTTATACCATAAGTGTATTCCCTATAGACACTGAAAGAGATGTTTGACTCCTTGACCAAGCTATTTGAAGGGAAGAACATAAATCAGAAAATGACTTTGAGAAAATAGTTGTAGAATGTGAAGATCCAGAATGCAGAGACCATGTAGTCATACTTTACGAGGGTCTCTCAAATCAAAGAACAACATGTAGCAGTAGAATAAGAAGTGGAAAATGCAGAAGTGTTGATAGCCACCTTGAATTGCCTCCCAGGATCATGGCATTCATTCATGAGAGGAATGTGTGCCAGAAGCAATTGATTACTTTCAGCAGACTCTAGGAAGAAGAAGAAGCTCGACTCATAATAAGAGAAGAGAAGATGGGAGCAACTAAAGATCAAGGTCTCACCATCCAAAGAAGATATCTCAAGCGATGAGGAATATGAAGAACTCAACTCTTGAAGAACCTCTTATCCATCTTATCATTTGGATAAGAAATGATGCTATTATGAAGATGATAAAGCTGAAGGCTTAAGAAGGAGTCTATCCATGAAACAAATAAAGATAAGTACTCAATTGTCATTTCATGATATTATTTTGTTATGAATTTGTTTATATTCAGTTGATGTATTATGCATGGTAGAGTGTTTGCATTAATTACAGTATACTACTAATATGCATGTGATGGGTAAGTAGCTCATGGTGCTATAAAACTCTCCATTGCTGCTTATCTAGAATGAAACCTCTTTGCTGACATATTGGATTAGTGCACAATCTCAATGTCGTCTTAGTAGAGATGGAAGGCATCTAGAAAGTTTTCGTGAGATATGGATGAATGTTGTATTGGCTAAAATAGTTGCATAATCATATATCTTGATGCAAAATAATTTTTCATTATGAATATTCCTTATGAAATGTTTCTAACCAAACAACTAATGCATTTGACTTGTAGGAAAGATCGCATACAATCACCTACAAGAAAACAAGGATGAGACTTGTTTCGAAGAACAAGTGACGACAGATAAAGAATAATATGATGAATGCAGTGACATCATTGATGCATAATCTTCCAGCTATGAAGAAGTAGCCAAGAAGAAAGGGAAGACCAGTTCAAGAAGAATGATGTCTAGGATGTAGTATCAATACATGAAGGGAAGTTTGTAGTTCCATCATGCAGTAGATGGAAACATTGTGGGATACAAGGAAAGATTCGTAGCATGAGGCTTCTCACAAAAAGAGTGCATAGAGTACGAAAGATAGAGGGAGTATGATTCTCCACTTCAGAGGGAGTGACTGCAGAAGATCCCGAGGTTCGACATGGTATGACAGGATGGAAAAATTACTAGTGACTCTAGGATTTACTGAGAGTAAAGAGGATTCCAACCTTTTCCTCAAGGTTGAAGGTGTAAGGCGATTGATGCTCCTATTATATTTCGATGACTTGTTCCTAATAGAAGTTTAAAGAAGGAGACTTGCTGCTGAGTTCAAGATGAAGGACTTGGATATGATGCATGACTTTCTAGGCACGAAGGTGTGGCAGAATATCCCTAGGACAAGGGAAGTTTGCAGTAGAGATCTTGAAGAGGTTTAGGATGATGGACTGCAAGGCCATGACCACACCTCTGGCATCAAACCTGAAGCTACTGAGTGTTGCTTCATCAGATTTGGTTGATGCCATGATGTATCGACAGATGATTGGGTCCTTGATGTACCTAACGAATACGAGACCAGATATTTGCTTTGTTGTGAACACCTTGAGCCAGTTTCTGATAGATTTGAGACATGTTCACTTGATTGCTGCTAAGCATATTCGGAGGTACCTGAGGGGTATAGTTAATTATGGGCTCAAGTATGAGGCGAATCAGAAGATTAGCCTAGAGGGTTATGTTGATTCAGATTGGGCAGGCATTGCCATTGATAGGAAGAGCACTTCTTGGTGTTGCTTCAGTATGGGATCTAGTGTGATCTCTTGGTTTAGCAGGAACCAATACTGTGTGGCATTGAGTATAGTTGAAGCAGAGTATGTTGAAGCCTGTTCAGCTAGTTGTGAGGCAATTTGGCTGAGGAAGCTACTATCTAATTTATTTGATCTCCAATTGGATGCTACTTGTATATATTGCGACAACCAGAGTTGTGTGAAGTTATCGAAGAACCTGGTGCTCCATGACAATTAAAATCATATCGAGATCAAATATCACTATATCAGGGATATGGTGCAGAGAGGAGCAGTAAATCTCTAGTATGTTGCGATGGAAGAACAGATAGCTGATCTGTTGATGAAGCCATTAGCCAGAGTAAAGTTTGAGTACCTCAGGGAGAAGCTTGGTGTTCTCCAGATCGAGGTTCCTTCCAAGCGGAAGTGATGAGTCTGTGAGACATTCTAACATGGTGAGAGGATTGGTTCCTTCTGTGGTAAGATGTAAGGGCTAAGCCATTCTATCATCATGAGAGTATTGGTTCCTTCCATGTCAGATGTGAGTGCTAAGCCATTCTGATGTGACTGTAGGATTGGTTCCTACATGATCAGATATAAGTGTTGAATGCCATTCTTTGAATGGAGGCACCTGATCAGTTACTAGGAATACTCAGTCTAGGCTTGAGGGCCATTCTGATGTGATTGAGGGATGTGTTCCCACATGATCAGATATAAGTGCAAGGCCATTTTGATGTTATTAAGGGATTTGTTCCCACTTGATCAGATATAAGGGATGATGCTATTATCTGGGAGAATGGAGGCACCTGGTCAGTTTCCAGGAATCCTCAACCTGGGGTTGAGATCCCTTCTAGCATGGTTGCAGGATATGTTCCCGCATGGCTAGATGTTAGTCCAGAGCCTTTCTAGCATGGCTAGAAGATGTGTTCCCACATGGCTAGATGTAAGTGTAGAGCCCTTCTAGTATGGTTGAAGGATGTGTTCCCGCATGGATAGATGTAAGTACAGATCCCTTCTGGCATGGTTACAAGATGTTTTCCCGCATGGCTAGATGTAAGTGCATATCCCTTCTAGCATGGTTACAGGATGTGTTCTCGCATGGTTAGATATAAGTGCTAAGCCTTTCTAATAGCGTTGTGGGATGTGTTCCTGCATGGTCAGATGTGAGTGTTGGGCCTTTCTAATAGGGTTGTGGGATGTGTTCCTGCATGGTTAGATGTGAGTGTTGGGCATGCCTTTCTAACATGGTGTTGGATTTGTTCCTCTCATGGTGAGTTGTAAGTGCTGGATGGTTCATTCTGACTTAGGGTTAAATATAAGCACTAAAGAAGACCTACATCGAGGTTAGGCCTACAACCAGCATGAAAAAGGGTTGGCTCTGTAGAACTTCCTGTGATGATAAAAATGAAGAGATAGCGCCATTTGATTCAGATAGTAGAAGCAGTAATGATGATGATGATTCAGTGTTGATACAGACTTGTTGATGATCCAGTAGTGACGATCTATATTAGTGATGATCCAAACTTGATGATGATCCAATGATGCTCCAGATCAAGTGATGACCTAGACTTGATGAATATGACTTGACAATGAAGATGACTTGACAATTAAGATGACTTGAAGATGAATATGAATTGAATATGAAGATGACTTGATGATGATCCAAATGATACAGAGAAGAAGACTTGTGCTGATAAATTGTGTCGAGAAAATACCTTCCTAGTTAAGAGGGAGTGTTGATGTAATTGTAACTTCAGAATGTATTCACTTGTATATTTTATGTATTGTACCCCGATGTTTATTCTAGGAAGAATCTGTAATGTAATTGAGTCGTGTCATATCCCAATGTTCCTATCGAGAGATTCAATAATGTAAACAAGTTATGTAAATTCATTGTGGGTAACCCTCTTATTGATCAAGGTTTAAAGTCCCTGCACTTGTGGGGCCCTAGGGTTATTAGACTATCCTAGAGAATTTGACCCTAGGTGAGTTATTGTAAGTTGGGGCAATAGTCCCCACCATTGTGTTAAGGTTAACCCTCCTTGTTGATCAGAGGGGAAAAGTCCCCATAAGTTGTGGGGCACTAGGGTTATTAGACTCTCCTAGAGATGTCAGCCCTAGTAATTAATTGTTAAGTGGGGCTAACATGTTGAAGTGTGTTGTTCAGGAATAAACATCATTGTAACCTAGGGTTTGGGGTTACCAACTTACACTAACCTTCCAGACAATCAACTTTAATAGAGTACAGAAAGGAAATAGGAAGAAATACTTGACTTGCCCGATTACCGACGGTTGATCCAAGATTGATCTTCTTTCACTCTGCTTCTCTCCAAAGCTTCCAGGGATGCACCTCCTTCACTTGCAAAGAGAAAATTCTCCAAGTACAATCTTATACATGTATATATGAGAGGTTAGACAAACAATATATATAGTGCATAATCGAATATATTCATCAACCATGATACATGAAAGAGACTCAACACAATGTTGGAAAGAGGAATTCTCTTTATTAACAACTAGCGAATCAGATAAGAGTACAACCTAGATTCTGAGAGAAGGACTCCTCTGTAACCAAAGGACTCTGAGTTTTGCTACTCCAAGACTTCTGAAGATATACTGCCAGCATAAATTTACTCTCCAAACTTGATTGATTAATTCCCTCCCCAAGGCCTCTATTTATACTTTGGGAAATAGAGTGGTTTCGAAGGTTGAGGAGGTTGAAACAGTTAGGATAGTTAATCATTAGGACCCAACTAATATCCATTAATCATGATTTATATTTTTTAATGTCGAATCAAGATGTACGCAACTATTGATATAGGCAACCTACATATGACACATGAGTTGCTTAAAGGAAACCCACGTACGTTGATGTATGCGGGTTGCAATGGAGATATTCACGTACAGTACGCGAGTTGTCAATGGAAATAGTCACGTACATAGGCGAGTTGCAATGAGGATAGTCACGTATGCAACTCAACACTTAGAAAAATAATATGGCAAGTTGGTTTAAGGGTAAATGCATCTCAAGTCATGCCCATCTATAGTGTTTTGGCAAACTTCAATCCTAAGATGTCCTTTTGTGTACCAACATAAGGAATGTCGACACTCAAACAGAGAAGTGCCATTTGGGTTGATAACAAAATGGACATCAAGTGAATGAAAGAATATAAATAGAGAGTGAGGAGTGATTCCATGAAGATGGGTAACACTTTTTGGCTAAATATGGCGATGAAAACCTGATTTTTTACTCATGTGCTAGATAGAAGCCCTCAAAACGCATATATTCCATGTGAATTTTGACTTGCAGTAAAAAAACAAATTGTAGAATATTATGTTGGCTTCATAGTGATATTTTAAAAAAAATATTCCAATGTCATTTAATGTGTGAGTTTTTGCATTTAATGAACTGTGTGACCTTAAAAATTTGAAGAAGCTAATAAGTGGCTCGTGTCCACGTAGAGTAATTCAATCTTGCATTAATAATTTTAAAAAAATAAATATATGATCATGATCTACATAAAATGCAATGTGATGTGCATTTTTTTTGTTAATTTTTTTCGCATTATACAATTATTTATTATTTTTCGAAAGTGACCACATTCGATTTCAGCATCGTTTTAAACACATATTTGTCCACGTAAAGGAATTTTTTCTATTTGTTAAAAAATTGAAAAACCAAAGATACCCTTTTGAAGAGGACACGTCGATATGTGATGTGTGCATTTTTACGAATTTTTTGGCTGTGTATTTTTAACTCTGCGGATTTTTCTTTGAGCTGCTTCGAAGTTGCAGTGTGGTTTTTTAAGTATAAGTTTTAGAAGTAATTAAAAAATAAATATCATATGAATGCGAAAATGCGTGTATGATACCTCAATGGATAGAAGATTCGTTGGTGAATCTAACGGTATCAGCTCCGCTTGAATGTGGGCTAAGTCTGTTTTTTTAAGCCCTCGACCGATGTATAAACCTCAACCAAGGTATTTAAATACCTCAGTCGAGGTATTAACAAGAGCTCGATCGAGGGTTTGTAAATCCCTCGACCGAGGGTTTAACAAACCCTCGGTTGAGGTCCTGTTAGTACCTCGACCAAGATATTAGCTCGGTCGAGGTCCTATTAGTACCTCAACCGAGATATTAGCTCGGTCGAGGTCCTAATCATGTAACATTCTATTTAAAGAGAGCATCCTTGAGACAAAAGCGTAGATGGTCGTTACATTTTTTGAGAGTTGATGTTTGAAATGAAAAGAAGGGTCATTTATCTTTATTTGTAGAAATGGGTCTTGGAGTCTTAGGATTCATAAATATGATTGATCAAATATATGACTCCTATGACTCCTCGACCAATATCTACAGATCTACACATAAAATTTAGAGGAAGCAAAAGTAGTAGTGTTTTTACATGTTTCTTCTTCAAGGTATGGGTGAATCCGTGGACCTGGGTAACTCCAGTCTCCGAGACGTCGCGTTAGTGGCTTTCTATGCATGTCGTAGTTGTTTCGCAAGCTCCATGTCAATGTCAATGTCAATGTCAATGACAGTGATTATTGTTACTTTGTCATTGACATTGACATGGAGCCTACGAAACAACTACGGCGTGCATAGAAAACCACTAACGCGACAGCTCGAAGAATGGAGTTACATAAAGCTCAATTATAATGAATATATTTTGCAGTCTTTGGTAATTTAGTGATCTGTCCCTACTTGTAACCAAATCCATATATTTTTAGGAATAAATGTGCCACATACAATCAATGAGGGTGCATTTCCTCTTGGTTCTTTATTTTCTTGGGGTTAAAGGCACTCTTGCTTTAGTAGCCTCCATTTTCTTGGATTTTGTGCACTTAAGTTAGCTTGTATGGATGTTAATTTTGACATCTTTAGCTTAAGAGAAAGATAACTCATTATGTTGTCATTAATGCAACACCAAGTTGGTGTAACATTATATAAACCATGAATTTTTAATTGCTTCGAATTTGAAATTTAAATAGTAATATTTCGAAATTGAAATGAACTTAAACCCTCCAAACATGATGGAAGTAATATATCATTCCTACTATTGTGTCACATATTAGTTGATCTCTAAATAAAATAATAAAAAAATAAAAATAAAAATGTCAAATATTACAAGTTAATTAATATAGTAGGGTTACATATGGAAATGGATTGCCACTCATTATTAATTAGTTAATATTGTATTGTTATATTATTTTTATATAAAGGAATCCATTATGATTTATCAATAATGAATTTTTTAAAGCTATATTAATCTTTAAATAAAATAAAATAAAAATGTTAAATATTACAATATTATTTTTATATAAAGAAATGCATTGTGATTTATCAATAATTAATTTTTTAAAGTTACATTACCACAACTACATAATGTTATCTAGTAATTCAAATATATTAAGACTAAATACTTATATTAATCACTTTGATATATTTGCAAAGCGAAGACTATAAAGCATGATTTCAGTTGTAAATCAATGTTAATAGTAATTGTGGGGTATAGTTTATTAAAATGATTAAAGTTTCTATTATATTTAAAATTTAATATTTTGAAATTATCAAAATCCATTTATATATATTTATTTAAATTTACAAAAGTTTATATTATTTTAAACTAATTATTTTTTACATTTACATTAATCATTCATGAAGCTTTCATTTTTTTCTCTAATTTTTTTTTTATTTTAAATTGATAGATTCATTTTACAAAATAACCTCTTTTAAAATTGAGCGTTTTCATATTTAT
>LPNX011000967.1:162297-181143 GCA_001517045.1 Pseudotsuga menziesii | reverse complement strand
TGCAAATGAGATTAATTTTCTAACATTATAATCGTAAGTTATGTTAAATTGTGAGTTTTGTTTCATACATACAATTTTGCAAACTTGTAAATTTTTTTTTCACATGTTTAATCAAATTTAAAATTGTAGTTGTAAAGTTGTAAATTTGCAACTAACTAACTAACTAATTTGCAACTAACTAACTAACTATAACTTGTAAATTTATTTTAAACTATAACTATAAATTTTAAACTTTAAACTATAATTGCAAATAATTATTTAAACATTTAACAATCCATCATGTTCAAAAAAGTCCAAAAAAATCATATAGTCCAAAATAATCATATATCAATAATCATATAGTCCAAAATAATAAAGTCCATAAATAACAAAGTCTAAAGGAAACCCCCAGGCCAACCATCCAAAGATAGATCATCACGACCACTACGGTCGACTGCAGTATGCCCCTGGCCTTCCTCATCCGCCCGACGAAGAAGAGAGTCCAGGGCTGACAACTGCAGAAGTTAAAAGCGTGAACTCTGCAAGTCAGTTACATCCCACATATTTAAATTACATGTACAAGGTGACAAAATTAAATATATATATGAAACATAAATCTATGAACTCACCTCGGTGGAGTTGAGTGTCAGATCTGGGATGTTGTCACCCGCCTGCCTAGATGGGCCTTCACCAGCAACCGGCTGGTGAGCGGCAACCCACTCATGTGTAAACATCAGGGCAGTTCCAACACCCTCTTCTGCAGCTGCATGTATCTGTGTCTGTTTCCATGACATGAAAATTTATTTATATTAATTAATTACAATTTGAACTTGAGAATTACAATTTGACCATGTAAATTATAATGTGACGATAAATGTGCAAACAATTCGAACATAAATAACTTACCTCGTCGACTGGTTTGCCATGAGTAGGAGACAGGCGAGACTGTGTACAATCCTGTGTGGGACCCTTGCCTTTATCCTGTACAATCTGAACAAGATAAATGACGAAAGTTAGAACAAACCATTTAGTATTACGCGTACAACAATTGACTGATTATGAAATTCAATTTAAGGATGAATGTTAACACATACCTCATCGACGTTCCCTGTCGAAACGTGGGCAGGACCTCCAACAGATGCGTCGCTGGCAAAAAGGACCTCCATGAAAGTGGGCTCCTACAGGGAGATATAACACAAAGCAACGTATTAGTTCAAAATATGATTCATTTGAGAATACATTAAAATCAAGACAATCAAATGACGACATACAATTTGATATTAAAACATTCAAATGAATACGTAATTGTATAAAGATATACCTGTCCCGTCGATCGAGGCCTGCATCTCTGCTACAGTCGAAAAAATGCTTTACGGGCTGTGAAAGCATACTCCACCAGTGTCTGGGGATCGAGAAGGCGGATAACATCATCGTCCACCCACTTTAGCTCAGGATCTGTAGGTGCGGTGGGTGGTCTGGCTCTCTCTACCTGGACAGCCATCAAGATACCCTGACTTGCCATGCGTGTGGCCTATGCCAGTGAACTCCGCTCCTCAGTCGCCAACTGGGACTGATCGATGACGTCCTCTGTCATAAGCAAGGTCCTGCTAGGGATGCCTACCAAACGCTCTAGCTCTTGCTGAGCTGCAGGGTCTCTCCTAGCCCCGGGACGCATCACACTACGTCCCCCACCAGCACCATAGAAGTTTGAGGGTGTGCTGGTGTAATATGGATGCATATCTAGGAAAAAATCTTCATATATATGTTTTTCAAAGTACAGTGGGACCTGGTGGTGGTGGGGAAACATTCCCCACGCTCCAATGAATCTGTGATAAACATAAGGCGCTGCAGCCTCTAGCTTAAACTCCCTGAGTCTAAGCGGTTGACCAGCACCGCGGTCAGGAGGGATATCAAAGAGTGTTCCCTTCACATCATGGCCTTTAGTGGCATCTCTCACTGCAGGCCATTTATCAGGCCCCATCACCCTAGCCCTTCTAGTCTGGCAAGCCACTGCCCAAAGGGAACCCAATGGTCCGATGGCTTTGTAGATCTTCAGTAGATTGTTTACTTCTTCGTACATGATCCACATCAAAGCAGATGTGGGAGAGCTGGGTGCAATGGAACGGATGCTAACCTGCAAGCACTCACGCTGAGCCTCAATGTCCCGCAATGTGATGCGGGCGACCTCATCATCCCAGGTTGCTGCCCGGGAAGGGTCAACGCCCTGGTCAGCATCTACGTGGTCTAAAAATTGGATGAAAACATAAATGTCAGTCAAAATACATATATTAACTGTAGCTGAATTTGAAATCAATAAAAATTAAAGGTACGGATAACTGAAAAAAAAAGTGCATTTAATATACCTTTGGGGGGAGCCTCCCCACCGATAGCAGCAGTAACGTCATCATCGATATCGCCCAGTGAAAAGCTGCCAGAGTGGCTGCCACTGGGATCCCCAACAGAGGCGTGTGGCGTCGCAGGACGCCTAGACGGAGCACCTACAATGAAAATATAAATGTATACAAGTTAATGATTAAATATACACATGTGAAAGAATTTAATTTTATGTAACTGACAACAAAGAGTACAGCATGCACAGTGGTATACTTACTGGTCCTCGAATGACTCCCGCTGCGAGGGTTCACCGCAGATCCATCAGAGCTATGCCTACGACGGAGCGAAGAGCCCTGTTGTGGAGATGCATCTGCATGAAATAAGACATATATAAATCAGACATATATGGTGATAAAATATTATTATTTTAAAAATTTTCAATCTAAATATATGCATTTAAAAATGAATAATTCATTAACTACAAAATTCATCATTGCAAAATAACTGTAATTACTTGGAAACATTATATAAGATAATTTTTTCACATGCATACCTACTTGGAAAATACATCAAAATGTTGTACAACTAAAATACGACATGTCAATTGGATGACACAAAATTGGTAGTTAAGGGGTTATGGGGTTTATATTTTAGGCATTTATGAGATATGGATGAATCACTTATAGGGATTAGGTGTCAATTAGTTTTTAATGAAGGGGTTGGGGTCTTTAGGTCTTTCTTTAGGTGTTAATGGTTTTAAAATCATATACTTAGGGATTACCTGGTAGGTGCTTTAATAGGGTTAAGGGATTTAAGGGTAAGGGGTCAGTTGATTCTAGGGGATTATGGATTAGGGGTATTATAGCTGAACGCATTGTTCATGCATAATTGACATGTTTGAATGGGGTATTAATTAGAGTTTTTTGTCATGATTGAATTGGTTATCATGGTTGACCCCGATGGTACGATTGATTGGAGTGCATGGTTGATCTAGTCACCATGGGTGATGAAGGGTATAATGGTTGACTTGTTTAACTTTGGTTGGTCATGGTTGTTTATGGTTAATAACAGTTGATAGTGTTTGACTATAATTGACCATTTTAACTATACTTGATAAATATATTACCATGGTTGACTAGAGTTGACTTTGGTATACTATGTTTAAACATGACTTTGTTGCATTGTGACATTCATCTTAGTTGCCTTTGGTTGATTATGGTTGACCTTGGTTGACCATGATTTGTTATGGTTGACTGTGTGGTTGACCATGGTTGACCATCAAGCTTAATGACAGGGACGACACTCCCTCCCATCGTTTTAGTATTGAAAAGACTAAATTTTATTAAACAATTATATAATTTTACAATTTAATAAATTTCATTATTAATACATAATATATGATTTAAAATTGAGAAAAATATTATTTAAAAAAAAACTTAATCAACAAAATATATATACTACATTATTAATTAACATTTTAGGGTATGATGAAGGACTAGGTATTTGTTTGTGCAAATTTGCAAACTTTCAATATATCTCACATAAGTATGCACATTATTAATTAACATTTTAAGGTATGATGAGGGACTAGGTATATGTTTGTGTAAATTCCCAAATTTTCAATATATTTCACATAAGCATGTAATATTATTTGGTATAATTGTTTTATTAAAATTATCACATAAGCATGTAATATTACTTGTCATAATTGTTTTATTAAAATTAATTTATATACCTCGACTGAGTTAGGCCCTCGGTCGAGGTATTTATTAACCCTCGGTCGAGGTATTGAAACCTCGACCGAGGGTTGATAAATACCTCGACCGAGGGCTTAACAAAACCTCGGTCGAGGGCTTGTTAAAACCTCGGTCGAGGGTTTAACAAGCCTTCGACCGAGGTGCGTTTTTTTGCATTTGCTGAAATCCGCTTGCCAAAAAGTGTTACCCAGGTCCATGGATTCACCCTGAGCCTCTCTATTTATTACACACACTCACTCACTGGAGCGCATGAGTGAGAGAGAAGTAGTTCTCTCAAGTGAGAGAGAGAGAGAAGTTGTGGAGATCATCTTTATGTTTTCAGGTTTTACTGCTGCCATTGGTGCTCATTCTATCTCTAAGGAAGTTGTGGGGTTTTCTCCTTTATGGTTTCCTGAGGAAAATTCTTTGATTCTCTTGTGTTTATTGTTGTGTGTGGTATTCTCTCAGTTAAAGATCCTAAGATAATGCTAGCTTGAATGATAAAAAATCTAATGCTTAGTTCTTACCATCTTGTTCTAGATGTGCCCTTCTTATTGGATGAAATCATGCCAAAGTATTTCAAAATTGGGATTCTCTTCTCTTCCATTTACTGCAACAAGAAAGGTCTCCCATGAGGAGGGGATTTTTTCGATGGTAGTTTGTAGAAGATCATCCTCATCTATCTCCGCACCAATGCTTACTAGTTGATCATTCACCTGGGATATCTTTATGAAGAAGGAGGCTACGGTCTCATCTCTTTCCATCTTCATGTTGTGAAACTTGTTCTTCAAAGCCCCTTTTTGAGTAGGGGTCTTCTTCTCATAAAGATTTGTGAGTGTGTTGAAACACTCATTTGTTGTCTTCAATGGTGTGATCACCATCATGAGAATGTCCTTCATGGATTCATATATGACCATATTTTCCTTTGCTCGATTCTTTTTGTAATTTTTTATTCCTACATTTGTAGTGGGATCTTCGATCACGAAGGTCACAAAAGATTCCATTAGAAGAAATTTGAGGTCTAAAATGGGCCTCCTAAGGAAAATAATAAAATAATAGTTAGCATAATAAAATAATATGTGTTAATTTAGGAGGAAGAAAGAAAAAACTACATTTTTGTTCGTATTTTCGACATATCACCCTGTGTTTTTACCCAAATTTCGAGCGCAATAGCTTGTTGGATGCAGAATTAAATTACGCATACAATGAGTACCCACACTACACTCTTTTGACGGACTCTGCTACCTTAAAAACAAGAAATACCTAACAACATAGGGAGATATGTCAAAAATATGAACAAAAAAGTAGTTTTTTTATGACAAATATGTCAATTCAACCATTATGGCTGACTCATTTTATTGAAATTCTATTGGTTCTCAAATTCCAACTCACAAGAATTTATTGTTGGCGTGTTTTCTTATAAGGCCCATTTTAGACCCCAAATTTCCTCTAATGAAGATCATTATCTTCAATGATATTTATTACCCTCGTCTTCCATGTGTTGAAGTTAGATGTTCCTTTGAGTTGATCTTCCAGTCAGATGGATATTAATGCAATTGCTTCAAGATCTTGCTCAATGCTTCAAGATCTGTGTAGGCTTAAATTTTTTGCACAAAACTAAGCTCTTGCACACCCTTGCTATGATACCATGTCAATTTTTTAGCAATAAAGAAAGATTCTTGAACTTTAAAACTTTAATCCATAATTACAGTTCAGATAGATATCATAAACAATTCACATGAACAATAATTCAGTCCAAAAGACACATGTTGTACCCTTAGAAAACCCTCCAAATTCAGAGGATGAAAATCCTAGCAATCCTTTGAGTATGATAGACAATCGGTAGAGAGTGATTAGAACACAATATCAAATTTCCTGATAAGAGAGCAAAAGAGAATAGAGGTCATACATAACACTGTACTAGTCTTTCCAAGTGCATAGCACTTTAACAACAAGTCAAATCCAGTCATACAAAGAAGGTAGCGAATGGTTGCATGCTTTTGTGCTCCGATAACACTGTGAATAGTGTTTCACCTTCAACCTTGTGCCCTTTCTGACTTGGTTCCAAGTTGACAACTCATAATTATCTCCCACACTGAAGATATGCACCCTCCATTAATCCACTGGTGTTAATTGGCTCTAACTGAGTTGTTAACTGATTGAACTGAACTAAACTGAATGGAACTACATGTAACTGAATGTAATTGAAAAGAATTGAATGTAACTGAACAGAACTGACTGTAACTAAACATAATTGAATGTAACTTAATAGAACTAATTGTAACTTAACAGAACTGAATGTAACTGAACAAAATTGATTGTAATTGAGAGATCTAAATGTAATTAGGTCTTCACCATCAGTGTCATATTCAACAAACACTTTGCATAAATTAAGGAGTTGATTCCTTAATTAACTAAAACTTTTTTATCACAACTAAAACTTGACCAATGTCTTATTAATTTGAGTTCACTTGGAGGCATACATGGGCAATTTGAATTCTCTCTCTATCTCTGTGCTAATCTTATTTATCATTGATTAATTCTGAATGGTCCATATATGATTACTTAATAATTAATAATCTATATCATATCATACTCGTAACAATTTTTCTAAACCTATGATCATATTTATTACCACGATTCATATAGTCATATGCTAAAGTAAATCACTCTAGGGGTACCTAATCTATAAAGGATACTTATAGCACTTGGAGACCATGACTAGCCATACATCACATAGTATATCCTCGAGACTTAATACGACATAATTCATGTCGTATTGATACAACACAAGACCTTGGACTTAATACAACATAAGTTCTGGACTTGCTACAATATAATTCTCTGACCTTAATACAACATAAGTTCACGATCTTAATACAACATATGATCCCAGTACAAGCATCTCTCCCTAATATGACTTGATGCAACACAAGGTCCTAGATTAATATAACATAATATCTTTAACTTAATACAACATAAGTTATTGAACTTAATACAACATAATTTCCATGGAGAATATATGAACCTAATACAACATAGATTCTGGACTTTATACAACAAAAGTCTCATGGGAATGACTCCCAAAGTTGTACTTTCAACACCTATCTCTTCACATATAGTTGTCCTCACTGCTCCAAATCCTTAGCTTGATCTCCAAAGCTCCTAATATAGATGCTACCTATAGAATACAATGAAAAACTTCCTTTCCCCAAGCATGTTAAGCATAAACTAGATCTACTCCATGAATCAAACATTCATTGCATGAAAACTCAACATGGGAAATATTCTAGGTATATTAATGAGAAATATTTTAAGAATAAATACATCAAAATATTATACCTTGATATTGCACGAGCATCCTTTCCAATATTTCTTCCATCGACCTTCCAATACTCATGAGACCATAAGGACCACCCTTGAAAGTGTTGATCTCCCCCTTTTGAGCCAAGACATGATCTTCCTTTATAGGGTTGATAGGTCGAACAACCATGGCTAAGGAGATGGATCTATGGATAGAATAGTACACCAGAGTATTTCACCTTACCATGAAAGGAATGTGAGGTAGGATTTGAAGGAGAAATCCATCCCATAAAAATACCTTGGAGATCTAGCTCCAAAATCTAAGGAAATCAGGCCAAACAACGAATTTTTCTCCCCTAGAACTCATTAACAAAAATATTGATATTTTCAATTCACCAGATGCATGCAAGGGGTAAAAAACATGTAATTTCCTCCCCCCTAACACTATAAAAGGAGTGAAAATCCTAAATCCAATTCTTGAAGTGGGTTAGGTCAATTATTTTTCAGCCCCCAAATGATAGGAGACCCTCCCAACATTTTATACGGAATGAATGAACCATGAGGCAAGGGGTCTAAACACCTCTAGGGAGCATGACATCATGTATTTCATGGTGGGAGAAGATATATAAAACTTGGTAATGACACGTGAAGGTGGAAATTTGAGGTAAACAGATATAAATGTTGCACCCAATGGTGCTTGTATAAGAAAATTCATGTTATACACACCAATGTGTATTGAAGGACTCTATACACTGATGTGTATATAATACAACACACCAATGTGTGTGTGTGTGTGCACCAAAAAAATTATATTTATAGTAAATATCTTCTATAATCTCTATTACCAAAAACAAAGTTATAGTGAATATCTTCTATAATCTTTGCTACCAGAAACAGAGTTTGTAGTGGATGGTTTTTTTATAATTTTTGTCAATCTTGTAACAATAAAATCCTCTACTACAAGGTGTTTTCTTTTCAGTGTGTTAGTCGGAAATACTCACCTCCTGTGGACAAGAGTTGTTTCCCTAGTCTGAATGGTTCAAATCTATAACAAAACACGAACACCAAATGTTAAATTTCCCCTAGATCTGGTTAATCACTTGAATGAAATGCCATGATACTTCTCTCAATGGTTTTCCTCGATATCCTCGCAAAAGAACCTGTAAAAGATGGAAAACAACAAAAAAAATATGATAGCATAAAATATAATCAACTAGATCTATGCTCATGACCAAGGAATCAAGCAATACATACATATGAAACAGTAAATATGGGAAATAAAAGACATTTTTTATTAGAAATGATTGGAGAGACTACAACCTCTATCCCTTGGTGTTGAGAGTTACTTCCAATGGCTAATTGCCTCTAACTTCACCTAGCCTCCAATAGCTCAAGAATTATTTTGACAGAGTTTGGGTATCCAACACAATTCTTCGACCTCCTTTTTCCCATGGGGGATGAGCCAGTATTTAAAGGAATGGGAGGATACGTATGGTTGAGGATCTCATGGGTGATGTGTAGATAAGATCCAAAAAGAGAGGATCTCGAGCTCCAGCTGGTTCCTAAACCATAGGGATGAGGCTCCACGAAGGTAGGCTTCAAGAAGCCTCTCGAAATTTCTTTTTTTGCCTTGAAAACTTGAGCACCGCTCCTCCAATTAAGCAAACAAGCAGTGTTAAGGGAGTAACACTTCTTGCAATAAGGATATAAGTGGTGGAACCACTCTTTTCTCATGTATCAGGAGCATTACCATCTCTTTTCCTCTTGGTTAACGCTTTTTTTCCATGGGGAAAGAGTGTTACTAGCTCAAAACAAGGAAAAACTGTCAAAGGATATTTTTTCCTGTCATTTATCTAGGGAAAACTTTGAGGGATTGAAGCAGACAAGGGAATACCTATCTCATAACATGATGGTGATGATATTTCAGTGTAACACGGTGTTTCTTTCTTCAATTGTAGTTATAAGGGTTTTTAATTTAGATAGACAGTCTTGAATGCAAGTAAAATCACTTGGATTTAAAAAAACCAACTCATTTTCAATATGACCTTGAATCACATTGTGTTTACCAAAAAAGGTTACCAATTTTCCCAATCCATATATGGTTCATTAATTTTTGAAGGTAGAATCTTAATCATTAGAAATTGACTCCCAATTAATCAACAATATTAATCACATTCATTGGCCCATTTTATTTTCTTATCATCATCAGTGGGTTCAATTTTTTCCCAAGGTAATCATAAAGTGCCCTACATTATAAGTCATCCTCCATATGGGATTTCCATGAGAAGTAGTTGGTAGTAGCAACTAGAATATCACATGGAGTGTCCATACTACAACACACAATTAATATGTCTTCAAAAACATAAATTGATGGTCTCTCTATGTAAATCTCAAAAAAATAGACAGTTTTAAAAAATGGCACTAAAAATGGACTTTGGATGCCAAATTTATGTCGTTTTGAAGAAAAACACAAAATATAGCCAAGAAACCATGTGGAAGATAAAGGTTGATCCACATGGTGATGGGAGCGACAAATACAATAAAAATTCCCCCTCCCTACTAACTTTTCCAATAAGCTCACTTTTACAAATAAGTTTCTTCAAAATAAGTGTCACACTTTTATAAAACAAGTGGGAAATGTTAAATGAACTTTTACAAACAGTAAAAAAAGAAGGATTTGAACCCAAGACCTCTTACTTTTTAAAGTAACTTTTAACAAACTGAAAAAAAAAAAAAAAAAATTTAGTAATATTAAGGAGCATAATGTTGTTGGTGTTGTTGTTAGAAGAGTGTGCTTACCCAAAAGAACCTTGTTTCTTGGCCTGCAAGACACTTTACACAACCATAATAAAACAAAACAATGAACTCTAGAACTAAAATGTCTAATATTTCGAGTTAGTCATTGGTTATATTTCCTAGAAAATGTAAGTTTTCTCACTATTTCTAGTTTACCGAGTTCGCACAAAGAACACAACAAAGAGAATACACAATGGATTTCCACACGGTTTCTTATTTTCTTGGTTCACACAGAACACATAGAAAAGAGAAGACACATATTGAAATTGTTACAAATTGGAAATAAAACAAAAAAAACAATCTAAAATATGGAAGAATATGAAAAAAATTAAAAATGTGTAACTGTAAATAATACACCTTTGAATCTGGTAAAATGGTCGTATCTTGGGAAAATAGAAATATTTTTCAACTGAAAGAAACATTCCAAGATGCAATGGAACACACTCTCATATTAGAAATGCAAATAAATATTAGAAACCAAAAACCATTTGATGCATAGGGAAACACCAGTTCAAGATCTCGATTATCAATGGAAGAGAAAATTCATAAGATATATGACACTGTGTTTGACTAACATAGGATATTTCCAGAAAATCGAACACCTTTAGAAGCTGCTCACACATATAGATCACAAATCAACACACTGGTTTTTTTACGTGGTTAAAACCCTCAAAGAGGGAAATATTCCACAACCTTAGCCAAATAGCTACTTGAGGTAATATTATTATGCAAAAGAATAAGAAAAAGCTTTAAATGAGTTTCTCACATTCGATCATTGAGAAAATCACCCTACATGATATTTAAATAAATATAATGAGTTGATCGAATGCTAGGCCACAAATCAATGGTAGTTAAGAATTGGGTGAGAATGAATTGTTTGAATGTGTTTATGTTTGGGAAAGCATTGGAAGCAAAGAGTCTATGGTGGGTTATTTTATTTGTTGGATTGTGAGGTGCACTAATAGAAAATAAATATATGATTAAACTTATGGAGGAGAAGTCAGTCATACCTTCTACTAAATCGATTAATGGAGTATTGAATGCGTTTAAAGGGTTAGTGTGTGCATTTCCATTTTTGGCCATATGGTTGGCATGGCATATTAGCAAAAGGGGATCGCATTAACCTAGGAGAATATCCATGGATATGAGGTCAAAGATAACATTTTCTTTCTCCTAAGTTAAAACAACATATTTGGGGTAGAGGCATCATATTTATTGTGAAATTTTATACACAATGTGAAATTTTGAGAGAATGGGTCGAGGCAAGGATGTATAATTAAATATTTTTCTTGAGCTTCAAGGATATCTAGCAACGAAATGGAGAATATTTATACAATAGGTCATTCATAATGTTGTTTCTCTAAATGGAGAATAAGATCATTTAGTCTTGTCTTAAAATACAACATCATGCATTAAAACAACTAAAAGTGTCTACGAGACTTTATTGGTGGTGGGATAGGTTAAGGACAGAAAATAATGGTGGTATATATTTTGGAAATGGAATTGTCCACCCAAAACTCATATCTTTATCTAGTTAGCGATGGAAAACAAAATCTTGACATGGGATAACATGCATAAATAGGGATGGCTAGGTCCTAGAGGATGTTCGATGTGTGAAATAGATGCAACATCAGTTAGTCACGTATTTGTTGATTGCTCCTTTATTGATCTACAAGGAAACTTTTAGGGGCTAAATTGCAGCCCATGGGATATTTTCCATTTTTTTTCCAAAAAAAATTCACCAATTTGCATTTTTTGAAGCCCTATTTCACCAAATTTTGATGGGGAATTTTTTTTCACTCTAAAAATCGCCAATTTTTTTACAGAAACTATATAAAATCCTGATAAATTGAAATATTTTTAGAAAAAATATCGCCAAATATTTTACAGTTGACATTTTAAGAATTGGTAATATTCATCAAGGTTTTTACACTTTTAAATAAGTATGGATCCTTGAAATTTTCCATGTCGATCAAGTGTGGCAGGATGTTCTTATTTCTTTAAAATGTCCATGGGTTTGGAGATTTGGTCCTCTTGAATAGTCCATGATGCATTCAATTAAATATTTTCACATATCAAGTTTTAAATACCTATGTGTGTATGTCTTTTTTGGTTTATGGTTAAATAGAAAATATTCTTTGTTTGAATAGAGAAAAGGAGCACCTAGTGTGGTAGAGCATGCAATTTGGGTCAATTTTATAGAAAATCAACATCATGAAGGTGTGGTTCTAAGGCTAAAGTGCGGGCATCATCTTTGTTTTAGTATTGATATGCCTTGGATCTATTTTGATGGTGTGTGTCAAGATGATCTTAGTAATTGTGGAGCTAGTATTGTTCTTCGTTTAAGATATGTTGATTTCTTCTGGTAAAAGGTTGGAGTTTGGAATGAAACCAATACCTAAGATGAATTGTTGAATCTGCGGGCACTTCTATGTATTGAAGGATAAAGGAATTCAGAATTTTAAAGTGGTCCAGGATTCACAAGCGGTGATTGATTGGTTCAATGGTGTGTCTAGGTTGGACAATTTGGCTCTCACATTGGCAATGAAGGATGTGAGTCCTTTAATAATTTTCTCACTTGATCAAACTCTCTCATGTGCATAGGGAATTCAACTCACAGACCTATCATATTTCAAAGAAGGTTGTAGCTCTAAGCAAAGGATTCATTACTAATATGGAATTCAGGTGGAATGACATGTTGTATGAGTTTGATTATGACCTGTTTTAAAGAATTTTTTGTTGAATATAGAGGTATATTATAGCATGAAATGTAATGTATTCAATTATTAAGGAACAATCACATTTTGAATAGCTTTTAGACAAGCTTGTATGATGGTAAAGGTTGAATATTCCATCTAGAAATGGCTCAATAGAGCATGAATAACAAATATTTATTTTGATTTCTACTTGAAATACCAAATATAAGTTCTTTTTATTGGGAAAAACATTCCAAATTTTGGCAATCCAATGTAATAGAACAGATGGAAATGTATTGTTCAACCTTGATATGAAGAGTGGTCGTAGATATAAGTGATGTGGATGTTCAACCATGAGCTGAAGAGTGGATATAGATATGAGTACATTGTTAGAATGTACAATCTTTGTTGTGGCAATTGCCCATAATGTAAGGAACAAACTTTACTACAACAAATAGAGTTAAATTTAATTTATAGTTAGATAAATAGTAGTTAGAATCGACCTTAGTGGCTTTTAGTGTAGAGAAATTTGAAAGAATACAATTGATATTCCACATAGTAAAGTTAACTAAATGCTTAAATGCATTTACAATTTTAAACTTTCAAAGATAAAAAAATGTGAGTATGTGTGCTATATAGTTTAACTATTAATAGCTCAACATTGTTTATTAAGATTTAATTATTAAGGTATAAGTGGAACTTGAACTACAATGGTTAATGCTCATGTCATATATTAACTTTTCTTCATTCATTTATTCATTATTGTTAGTATAGGTGATTGAACTGTAATAGCAACACAATCTCAAGCTTTTTACAACCTAATATGAGGAAGATGTATTCCTTTTACACTCAACATAGAGTTGATAGATGGTATTTAAAACAAAAAATTAATGACAAAAATATATATTTCGATGTTAGCTATAAAATAAATATTTAGATATTCATGTTAAGTAAAAAATCAATATATAGAGAGAGAGAGTATTTTTAAATACTTAAAGTGAATCTTGAAATATGATTTATTTTGAGAGATATCTGTAATTCCTTTGGTGCTCAACATGGTGTTAACAAGTAGCAACAAAAAATAATTAATAACAAAAAAAATTATTATATTGAGTATGTTAATGATGTGGTGCAAAATATTAGATATTAAAATCAAACAATATAAATAAAATGCAAAATAAATATATAAGAAAAATAATATTAATACAACATCCTTTATGGATGTGGGTGACAACGAGCCCGATCGATAGCATGGGGCATCTTAGTCCATCTTTCAAACGCGTGGCACCACGCATGTTGGAGCTACTACAACGCTTGTGTTGCCCCCAAGTCATTTCGTGCGGACGGAAGAGAATGTCTTGTCTCTGCCCTTATCTTAGGTTGCCCCTTGCTTGGAGCAGTTCCATCACATTCATGTTGAGTTTAAAGGGATTTGAAACGCAGTTATTGCAGGTTTAGAGAGAAGCCGTAAAGTAGAAAGCCATGGAAGAACATGGCATTTTCACTGGTGGAGTGGTTCTGGGTTATTTCGTGAAGTTTGGTATTCTGTTTTGGTTTATTATTTTCATGTTCACAGGGATTACCCAGTGGTCTAAATATTTGGCAAGAACGTTCATTTTCGTAGGTACAATTGGTGGTCATCTGGTTCAACACCATCTCCCAGTGCTACGAATTATTCAAATCCTCCATCCCACCTCGCAGCACCCAGGATCTTGGTTCCTCATCATGTCCAGGCAACAAGGTACACCTAGATGAGGCAGCAATGGACTAGGGAAGTCCCAGCACTGGCTAAGCGTTCCGGTGGAGGAAGGTTACGAGGTAAATGTATTAATGCTTGTTAAAATCCTCATTGTCGATTAGGAAGGAAGAGTGGTTAACCAGCTCTTGGCCATTGGGCATGGTGGTAGCAAGATCAACCATTACTGGTTGGTCAAGAATATGCTTGGAAATCTTATGGAGGTAATGTTACGTAAATGGAGTGCTGCTCAGGATACTGTTCTTGCAGTGAAGGATAAAATGGTATAAATGGATGGTCAACTCAGTGGTTTGGATGCAACATTTGCATGGAAGTGAATGGTGAGCTCGGCAAGACAAGCTGGACACATGGAAGGCGGGTGTGGCAATGCGACAAGTGGTAGGTCGAGGGACACATGCTTGGTTCTGGCACCACAGATGTTTCAGGTTGCGCCTTTTCCCATTCTGACAACCATCAAGCCATTGTTCAAGCAGGTGCGGGAAGACGAGGGGCCTAACAATGAGCCTCCCCAGTTTGCGTTGGCTACCACGACCAATACCATCAGCAACTCGAAGGAAGGGGGGTGGGCAGGCCCCATCCTTGAAGAAACACCCCCCTCTTGATGCTCATGTCTTCTTTAGCATCATGTACTTCCTCAAGTTCGGAATGTTATCTCAGGTTTTTTTGTCATGTGTGGATAGTTTGGTCGCAATTCTATGTTTTTGGCAGAATAAATTTTGTAAATATTATAACCTATGGTCACTTATGGCTTCTTACAATTATGAAATCCTTTTGTAATAGTCTCTTGAAACTGCCCTCCATTTTTTACAGGCTCGAGTGGTGGTACCACCACCTGCGATTTCCTCTGGCTTAGGCCACTATTATAATTTTTGTTCTCTTAGTTTAATAGAACTACTTTTTAATATATATATATATATATATATATATATATAATTGTATTAAAAAAATTTAATATTTAATAAATTTAATTTATTTAATATAATATACTCTTCAATATTCATTCGATATAACACTCACCATTTTTAATGTTTAGTATTTGTTATTTGAATCACAACAAATCATTTTATTTTACAACAATAAAAAAATTAAAATCTATTAAAAAAATCTATTAAAAAAATTTAATATTTAATAAATTTAATTTATTTAAAATAATATCATAACATGAAGTATTCTTCAATATTCATTGGATATAACTATATGAATATATAACTTAATCGCCATTTTTAATGTATATTGTGTCTGTTATTTGAATTACAACAACAAAAGATTAGAAGGAATAAGGTTTAAAAGGAAAATAAATTAATATCTATAAAAAATTCAGTTTACGGACTTAAGAAATTAGTTGCAATTTAAATATCATTGATCGGAACTTTTCGGAAGCGTCTATCTAAACGGTTACATTCGAATAAATCTAATTATAACATTACATTCTATAAGTCCGCAGGAAATGATGCTATATACAGTAGTAATTATAAAACTTAATCATAATCACCGTCATTTAGGAAATCAAAACTTTACCATTTGAATTGGATGATAAAGTATTTCTCTTCTTATATCGCAGAGAAATGAGACAAATATACTGTCACAATAATACAAATACGCAAACAATATACTATACGGTTGAGATCGATAGGAAAGCAATGCCATTGTTTACCACCGTTACATTTTCTATGCAACAGGTCTCTGGATCTGTATCGACTCCCTTTTGGTACCAGATTTATGATATTTTATGATTGTATTATTCATGATTTGTATAGTACATTATCATTGATTTATTTTAAAAAAACTTAGAAATTTACTGAGATTTTAAAGGTATTAAATTTTTTAACTTTCAACTTTTTTAAGTGGAAATGTTGAGAAAATGAGAACTAAATATTTGTGGTTTTAATTTGTAGCTTTATATATATATATGGTTCTAAATTTTTTTAAGGTACATTATATTTTTTATAAAATTTTATTATTTTTAAGGAAATGGCTTAGTTAACATCTCATAATTACAATTCATGAAAGTTGAAAAAATTAAACTTCAACTTCAACTATTCAGTCATTAGATACAACTATGAGCTTAACTCCATTGATGGTATTTAACTATTAGCTTAATGTCAACTCCAATCATGACTTTTTACCTAAAGTGCAATTGTTGATATAAACTTTTAATTTAAGTATTAGTTGGAAAACTTAAACTTCAATTTCAACTTCGTTTATTAGATACAACTATGAGCTTAACTCCATTGATGATCTACAACTATTATCTTAAATTCAACTCCAATCATGAATTTTACTTGAACTTGTTAGAAAAGAGGACCGCATAGCAATAACATATATATAGTTAAACCATTAAACACATTATAGAGAGACACAGATATAACCTGGTTCACCCAAACAATGGGCTTCGTTTATAGTATAGTCTCTCTCACAATCACAGAGAGTGTTTACAATACCATACAAAGCCGTATTACAATGTTTTTCTTTTATAGGGGAAATTCCATGGGAAAATACTATGGTTAACCCAATACCATGGGTCCGCAAAACTGTTGGCCAACAAACATCCCAAAAAAAATTACAGTACACATGGGCTACAAACATGACTGAATAGTATAGTTGGATCTAGAAGATTAGGCTCCACTACCAACAAAATTGTAATCGTTGATATATTAACTTTTAAATTAACTATTAGCTTAACTCTGGACAATGATTCTACAATTATTCGCATAACTTCAACTCTAATCACAGTTATATTGGACAAATATTAGCTTAACTAATAAATACAAATATTAGCTTAACTCCAATGATTCTACAACTATTAGCTTAACTCCAACTATAATCGCTTAAGGCTTACTCGAAGTACATTTGGCATCTAGGAGTCTAGCTAATGTGCACTCGTGTAATAGTCAACTCCTAATAAAGTAGTTCTAACTCCTAATAAACTCCTCCATCTCGTATTTGGGCATCTAACTAATTACGTTGATACACACATCATTATCTTAGAATTTTGGGGTGGAATACCATCTTCATTTGTGAACCATAGTGAGACAAGTGTACTTAGATTGATTCTATGGGCATCGTCCAAAATTCATAATTAATCATTTCAAAAAAAATAAAAAATAGCTTAGTTAACATGCATGTGATAAGTACACTTCGCGGTAGATGGAAAAATTAAAATTCAACTTCAACTATTAGATTATTAGATATAACTATGACCTTGACTCCATTGACGATACAACTATTAGCTTAATGACAACTCCAATCATGACTTTACTTGAAGTGCAATTGCCGATATATTAAATTTTAAATAAACTATTAGTTGGAAAAAATAAACTTCAACTACGACTATTAGATTATTAGATACAACTATTAGATTAATAGAGACAACTATGAAATTAACTCCATTGATGATACAACTATTAGCTTAACTTCAACTCGAATCATAACTTTTACTTTAATTGCAATTGTTGATATATTAAATTTTAAATTAACTATTAGATACACTATTAGCTTAACTCAGTGATTCCACAACTAGTAGCTTAACTTCAACTCTAATCACTTAAGGCTTAGTCTAAGTTCATTTTGCATCTAGGAATCTAGCTAATGTGCACTTGTGTAAGACTCGAACTACTAATAAAATCATTTGAACTCCTAATAAACTCATCCATCTGGTAGTGTGTTTATATCTTAGAATTTTTTGATGGACTACCATCTATGATTTTTCATCTATGGAAGGGAATGAGACAAGTGTTCTGTCCAAATTCATTTTATAGGTGTCCTTCAAAATAATTAACAATTTCAAAAAAAAAAACTTAGTTAACATGTGATAAGTACAGTTCGTGATAATTGAATAATTTAAACTTTAACTTCAACTTCGTAATTAAAACTACAATCATGATGATGTACAACTATTAGATTAACTCCAATGATGATACACCTTTAACTTAACTTCAACTCCAATCCCTACTTTAACTTGAAATGCAATGGTTGATATAGTAACTTTTAAATTGACTATTAGATACAACTATTAGCATAACTTCAATGATTTTATAACTATTAGCTTAACTTCAACTCTAATCTTAGTTATATTAGATTAACTATTAGATAAATATGAATAATTCAAATATATACATGTGAGTGTATTCCAGACATATTTATCTTATTAATATGGTTGTTGCTAGTTTATAAAGGGCATGTGTCAGCTCTAAGATGAGCATTGAAGGACTTCCACATCTTCCCCTACTGGAGTGTAGATTGTGCC
>LPNX011000967.1:43062-161976 GCA_001517045.1 Pseudotsuga menziesii | reverse complement strand
CCATTCTCCATCAAAATTTCATAGCATAATTCTATCAATTTAATAAATTTAATTATCACATCTCTATCAAAATAATTTTAGCTATCTTTCAAACCCACTAGCATCGTTGGTTAATTTAATTAACACATCTCTATCAAAATCATTTTAGCTATTTTTCAAACCCACTAGCAGTTTTGGTTTCTATGGGCTTTGTTCTACATGGTGGTATGAGCTTAGACTGAGTTCGAACCCCCCAAGGTAGTTGGGAGGAGACACTTAAATATAACCATGAAAAGGGTTGGTGTGGCCTAAACCATGTCTCCATAGGCTAGTCCTACAAGCAAGTTAGTCACACATACAACTAGTAAAGAAAAGAAAAAAATAATTTTAGCTCTCCATCAAAATCACCTCTCCATTTTAATTAATAATAGTTCATATAAATTTATATATAAGTTTTTCAACATATGTTTTATTAAAAAAATGTTTATATATATAAAATGAGGTCATTAACCCTAATATGGATCATAAAAAATATCTATTTATTTTAATGAGTTCAAAGAAGAAAATTAATTTAGCCAAGATAAGAATGAACTCTCATGAGCTCCATAGTGAAAATTCTGAAAAACACCATGGGTGAAAAGGATCTCTACAATTTGAAAATCTCTATTTTGATTAGGCATCTCTACCATTTGGACATACTATATTTTATTGCTTATTTTCTGTTGAACTCTGCTCTACTGAGAAAACTATATATGTGAAATGATGGACCTGATTATATGTATTACCATGTGTTATGATTACAATTTCTTTTATTAAGTGATGACTATTATATGCTTATATTGCTTTCCATAGACAAAATGAGAAATATATGATGTGGTACATGGATACCGTTTTTATAATATGGTCGATTGATTTATCAAATATCATATACACACTTGAAGGATTAAATTGTATACAAAACGAATGATTATTGTGATTGATTGATGTTGAAATGGAAAAAATTTATATAAATGTATGATTTGAGAAATACTAACCCATAGGATATAGGGGCTAAGTGATAGTCGGGTACAGAATATGCTGTGTGGATTAGTACTTACTTATGTAGGAAATGTTATTAACAAAACTGATGATACAATGACACATTTCGATAATCTCGATAGCATCGCATCATGGTTTTGATAGGGTATAGACCTAATTGTTGAGAGGGATGGAAGTATTTCCCACCCTATGTTTTATGATGCCTGATATTGTGGGAGGGTTGTTCTGAGTCATGCTCCCCTAGACGTGTGATTACGATGGTTGGAATCTTACTAGGAGAGGCTAAGAGAGGTTAGGTTCATTGTTTAGTCAACACAACCACTCTTAGGTTCCATATGTGGCCAGGTCCGTGAAGTCGACACCACGTCATTACTAGCATAGGAAGGACATGAAGGATGCCTGTGTAGGATAGGATGGGAGGATATGTTAGCTAGTATTATTTGGGGTTGAGGGTTTATGACACCAAGGTATTAGTAGTAAGGATTTTTCCCTCAAGAATAAATGATTGATCAGCTATTGTGAATCTAAAGTATAATGATGTTATAACTTGATTGTTTAATTTTTAATGGTTCATAATGTTGAAATGATTATGTTGGACATCTGTTGATTTGGTTGATATATATGTGATTGTCATGTCTTCTATATATGATTGTTCTGTCTCCACGACTCGTTATTATTTTGTCAGTTATGCATAGGCGAGGTGATGTTTTCTTATAGTACATATATGATATATGTGTATGCTGGCCAAGCACGCACACCTTGTACATGTACGCTAGTATTGATGTGATAAATACTTAACATCTAAATGATTGTAATGTTTTTTTGGATAAGATTTAGTTGTGCATTGATCAAGTTTAAATGATAACTTTTTATCATGTTTATATGAATGATCAAGTTTGAATGATAATTTTTCATCATGTATATATGAATAACCGGTCAATTAGTTTAGTTATTAGTTACATATAAGTGATGCATTAGGAAGTAATTTTTTTTTAACAGAAACCATAGAAGATAGTGTATTATTAAAAGAGGTTATGCACAGCCATGCATACAAAATTAGGGTCTACTTAACAGACTGATTTGCAAAGAAGATACTGGAATACCAAAACTTATTACAATGCTCAAAAAAGTCCTTTTATGCCATGTAAAACATATATTACCCATCGATGTGTAAAGACACACAAACTGACTATTTAGAAAAGCACAAAAAAACATAAAAAGACCATGCCAATCTGGAGCTACTACTTCTTCTTTTCACCTGGTCCATGGGTTGGATGAACAATGGATGTTTCCTCCATTGGGTGATCATTTGTCGGAGTTTCTTTATAATGGATACATTGATTCATGTTGGTTAACTTCTGGAATTCCTCCTTTATGGTTTCAACAATCCCCATAAGCTCATGCAAGTCCCTGTTGTTCTCATGTATCCTAGATTCATGGAAACCCATCTGGTTATCCAAATACCTTACATATGTCGCTTCTACTCTTCCTTCATCCACGCCCTTACCCAGAAGCTCATACATCCAGTGCATGGGTTTTTTAATGTCCTGCATAGTAGAATGGATTTCATTTAGAGTTACTTCCCTATCGTTGTTTTCCATGGTGAAGTAGCAAGAATCTGTGAGTGTTGTGTGGGTGAACTGAGCCAGCAATGGATCGATCCAGCCACTTGCTAAAACATCACCTCTAAGGGAACCTGCAAGAGAAGAATGAATCTATGTTTCTTCTATGGATAACAAATTCCGGGCCTGATGGACTCCTCTTCAAATCACAATGGTCATCTGCAAACGGGAGAGCCCTCTTCATCCTGGATACTTTTGCCAAAGATTGTGTGGATAATCTATTCATCGTTGCATAGGACTGAGCAGTTGTCCCTGCATTTAAATCCATCACATGGGCCATGACACCATCTGTCCAATGTGTTGGCCATTTGTTCGCTTGGGGCCTGAAATGTGGCCGAGAAAGGAAAGAATGAGAGGGCCAAACATAATCACACCCTTTAGTGTATAAACTTAGGATGCCAAGGGACATAGAAATATGATTTTTCATGGTCCTTGCTAACCCAATTTCATTCCTAGCTCCTTGATTAGCATACTTATCCACTTCAATGTTATTGCCTCTAAGGATATGGAAGAAGGAGGCTTGCAAATTTACAGAGAGACGACTTACATAATCATAAATTATTTAGAACTTGATTGCACCTTACTTGTTTCCAAGTCTCATTTTTTGTATAGCTTTCCTTGAGTCACCAAAAGCTATGAGGTTTGAAATGTTATTTTGTTTTTCCAGTTCCATCCCTAGGAGAAGCGCGATCCATTCTACTTCATTGTTGGTTCTTTCCCCAATTCCCCATCATGGATAATTTTAGGGGCTATATATAGCCCATGGACTATATTAAGGGGGTTAAGAGAATTTAGTGGGATATTTGCTTATATGGGAAGGGTTTTTTCAACTAAAATATATTCGCCCAATATTTATTAGAAAAAATATAAATCCAAAATGAATAGTCTCCCATATATTAATGAGGAAAATGAAAAAAAAAACATTTTCTCCCTAGCAAAATCTCCCTCCAATCTATCTTTCTCCCCCAATTTCTAGAGAACTTCTAGTGAAATCATTCTTTTGCCCCCAATATTCAGTAATGGAGGCTCCCAAGGGTTATTTCACCCTCCGTTTTCCTTGAAATTTAGACATGTGGTTGCCTTCAGCTGTATTTTTAGTCAATTTCATGTGATACCTTGTTTGAGCCCTTGATTTCTAGTATTCTTAGTTTTCCCAACATTTTAAACTTCGCATAGCATTGCCATTGCTGAAAGCTCAGGTCTTGAAGGGGAATTGAGAAAACTAAAATGAGAAATTAACCATTTGATTTCCTGAGAGAACGGGAAATACTAGAATTATTATTATAATTATTTTATCCTTGGTTAGCGTGGTTATATTAATTGTTTAGAATATTGAAAACAAGGAGGGCTAAGGAAGTGTAGTAAGAAAGAAGTTTGGAAGAGGAAAATGGTATTTTAGGAAATGCCTCATGAAGAATAAGGGGATTGGTTTTTCTCTAAAGACCATTATGATAGATAGTATGATTTTGAAAAGGAGGGATTCCGAGGAGGGAGACAACTCGAAGCTTTGAGGAGGTGGGAAACTCAAATATTGAGGAGGGTTTAATTGGAAGAAATGTAAATATATGGAAAATACTAGTAAGGAGATCTTCTCTTGGGATTATCAGTTTGTGGGATCGGGGACTAGGAAACATGTTGGTTTCCTAGGTCCATCATGATAAGAACAGGTCGACATGGTGGTTTTATCAGTTTGGTCACTAAAGCTTAGTAAAAAAGAACTACGTGAGCTATAGGAATTACCTACAACTCTACACTATTAAGTTATTCTACTTGTACAAATTTGATTATTCATTTACATTTATGAATGTTAATGCAAAAATAAACTATGGACGAAACAATGCATATCAAACAAAATTTCTAGATCTGTTGTAAATATTTCATTATGGAAATTCTAAAATACTATAATATGAATGCAAATATAGAAATAAAGTGTAACAAAATTTTGATGCTAAAAAAAAATTGAATTATTATTAAACCATGCTCTAAGTGAGTTGTTGTACATCGAAATTGACCTAGTGATTGATTTAGTGCCCTTTGAGAAGGTAGAGCACTATAGAATGGCATTAAAGCCCTAGGTTAAAAAACTGGAACCTTAAGGGCCTACTAGGACTTAAAAAAATTATAGAACATCAATTGAAATTGTAATTATACAAAGCATAATAGAACATAAATTTAATTAGAAGAAAAGAGAGTTACACAGAAAATAAACTCCTATATTGAGGAGAAAATTGTTGAGAATAACCCTATTTTTGGGGAGGAAAGCTACAAATCTTGTGTAAAATGAAGACTATTACAAAAATAGAACTAAATTCTAAGCTACAACTCATAAAATGGGAATAGAGATTAAGAAAGGTTACGAAGAAGGGGGCTAAAGACCTTGGGTAGGATGCTGGTAGCCACTATGAAGAGGTACCAAGAAGCACACCCGTTCTCTTTTATGCACAATTCTTTTCTTTAGAAATTTTATTATGCACTATTCTTTTTCTTTATAAATTAAATCCAATTTCTAGATTGAAAATGTCGTAACTGGCAATAGAAACAGAAAACATGATTTAAAAAATTAGTAAAAACAACCAAATATATAAATTTACATTTACAAAAAGAGTGAACAAAACTATAAAATTTACATACAATGTTCCTCTCAAACAGAAAGATACAAGTTTGAGAAATATTTGTTGGAGACATTTACCTTCATACTCACTCCTTCGGTCAAATTGGCCTAGTTAAACCACTATCCTAAGTTTAGTTGACATCAGTGGAGCATTAATTACCATCATCCCAGTCACTCCCACGCCTACCTACAGTCAAGGAGGCTAACTGGAGCACTCCAGGGGTGATCTGTGTGACATTCATGCACCTAATTGCTAACTGGTGGTTACTTTCAGTTCAGCCAATCAGTTATAGTCAGTTAAGGCACCTCCATTCATTAAATATATTATTTAATTATTATTTATTATTATTTTAATGAACTAGAGTGAACAAGGCGCCTTCACCAACTTCTAATGGTCAGTTCAGCTTCAGTTAACCTCATCAGGGTTTATTGGAGTCATGTAGTACTAGCACTTGATGATTGGATTGCTATGACATGTGTTTGATCTCCTTCAGTAGAGATTCAGTCATTTATTGCACTCCAACTTCAGTTAGGGTTTGGTGAGTCAATTAGGGTTTTGGTCAAGTGGTTAACTGAGTGAGATTGCATGACAAAGAGTCAGTTAAGCTAGACTTACTCACTGAATTCAAACTGTCCCTTAGGTATTTGAATTCTTCATGGAGTTAAGCTATTTCTATGCATGGAAATTGTAATCCTTTATTGTTTATATAATATACAGAGAGGAAACCTATTTGGTAATCCAGTTAATTTCCAATTCATGAGTATTTGTCAATTATTCTTTGATGATTTTGATTCCTAGTTCCTAGATCATGTGCAAGAATTTATATGGTATCAGAGCTTATGGTGGGACGAAGATCAATCTCTCAAGAACAAGATTTTTGACAGATTTATCCATGAAATATGAGCACTAGCTGAAATATGACCTTATTTTGCCCCTTATGTTTTGATTTTCAGGTTTCTACAGGTGAAGCATTCCCTACAAGCAAATCCAGATGACCTCCTTAGTACCTCTGTTGACTCCATACAATTTCCACACATGGAAACTCAAAATGGAGCATCAACTGTATTCCAAAGGACTCTTTAGAGTCACCATGGACACTGAACCTAAGCCTGGATCCGCCATAGAAAAATCAAGATTCTTGAACAAGAAGGATGAAGCCTTCGGTTTCTTATGCCTCTCTATTTCCGATGACCTTCTCTTCCATCTTACGGATCTTAAGACACCAAAAGAAATATGGGACAAATTGGAATCTCTGTATGGAAAGAATGATGACATGAGATTTTATCAACTTGAAAATTAACTCATGTCTCTCCAACCTTCCAATTTCGAGACTCTGAATGATTTCTTTACAAAGTTCAAGCATACAGATTTTCTCTTGAAGAAATGCAGAGTGGAGAAGGAAGATGATCAACTCATCCTAGCCATCATCTCCAAACTCGGAGCTGATTATTCAGTTTTTGTTTCTACATTCCATGCAGGGAAGCTCACAACCCCTAAATGGAAGATGCCTACACTCGATGCCTTCATTGAGTCCCTAAGTAGTGAACATGACAAGCTTGTCCAGATGAGGATCATCCGATCTTCTCGTGATCAATCCCTCCATGTCATGGGGCCCAAAGATGTAAAGGGTAAAGGAAAGCAGCAAAAAAATTAGAAAACTAAATTTGATGCTCCAAAACCTAGATTTGAAAATTAGCAGCATGATGAATCTTCCGATTCAAGGAAGAACAAAGGAAAAGGGCACAATGGGAAAGAAAGAATCAGGTGTTCTTACTGCGGGAAGGGTTTTCACCCTGAACATGTCTGCATGAAGAAAAATATTGATGAAGCAACCTCTCTCCTTGAGAGGAATCACATCAAACTTCCAGAGAGCTTTTGGAGGAGAGATCACCAAGATCGGGAACCACAGCATGAGAAAGGTCATGCCCTCATCGCAAGCACTTCGAAGTCCAAATCACTGCTAATTGATAGTGGTGCCTCGAATCACATGATGGCTGAAGAAGACTCTTTTTCATCCTTGGAGACCAGCAAATCCATTCCCATCCACTTGGGATATGACTCCACCATCATTTCCAAAGGACAAGGTACTGTAAATCTAGAAAATGGTTTTTTTTCTAATGTTTTGTATGTACCATATCTAGCAGCAAATCTCCTTAGTGTCTATCAAATGACACATACAGGAATGTCTAAGAGGGTCTCTTTCATCCCAAATTATGTTGAGATAACAGAAATTGCATCCGGGAAACTCATTGCAAAAGGCCATGCAAATCATCATGCAAAAGCCTATGAGTTCTCTCACTTTGTTGCAGATGAAAAGCCCACCGCTTTGCTAACTCATGGAAATGAGGTTAGTAGGCTGTGGCATGAAAGGTTTGGCCATATTAATTTCAAATATTTGCATCAATTACAGAAAAATTCCATGGTTGAAGGCCTCCCGGTCATCAAGGCAACCACGGGAGTCTGCAAGGGTTGTGTGATTGGAAAGCACCCTGAGCACAAGTTCGATCGGGGGAAGGCAAACTGAGCTACAAGCATATTGGGGCTGATACATTCTGATATCAGTGGTCCAATGCCTGTCACATCCATGAATGGATCAAGGTACCTCCTTACCTTTATTGATGGTTTTTCAAGGTATACATGGGTTTTCTTTCTCAAAAAGAAATCAGAAGTATGTGAGAAATTTTCTGAATTGAAGGCTTTGATCGAAAATGCCTCTGGGATTAAGATCAAGATATTGAGATATGATAATGGAGGGGAGTATGTCAATAATTAGTTTCTTTCCATTTTCTCCCAAAGTGGTATTCAGGTCCAACATTCAATTCCCTACACTCCCCATCAGAACGAAGTAGCAGAAAGGAAGAACCGTTCTCTCAAAGAGATGACCACCTGTACGTTGGAGTCAAAGAAGCTTGCTGCAAATTTGTGGGCTGAAGCCATGCATACTGAAGCATACATTCAGAATAGGGTAACACATTCATCAGTGAAAGGAAATACTCCTTTCGAAGCATACTTTGGACACAAGCCAGATGTGTCAAACCTACGGGTATTTGGGTCCACTGCATGGGCTCGGGTTCCGCTTGATAAAAGAAGGGCTTTGCAACCACAGAGCATAGAATGTCTGTTTATTGGATACCTAATGAATATAAAGGATTCAAGATGCCAGATATCAAGACCAAACAGATCATCATCGAGAGAAGTGTCAAGTTCGATGAGCCTCTTCAGGAGGTGGAACTAGTGGAGGAGAAAACTGCTGAAATTTCTTCCTATTCCACTGAATATTTGGATGATGAAATTGGAGGTGATGACCCTGATTTGGATCCTCTGAATTCTGATATCAGTGAGAAGAAAACATCAGATACTGAATCAGAACCTTAAGTGCAAAATCATCTTCCTACATGGGCCCGACAGACACTCTCCTCCGCAGGAGACAACATTGGAAATCGGGATGATCCAAGGAGAACCCGGTCTGATTTCCAAAGAGCAGGTATTGCACTCTCTTGTTCTGATATTTTGCTGTCCAAAACTTGCTATTTGATGATTATTTTAGATCCAAAATCCTACTACCATGATCTGAAGGATCCGAGATGGCAAGTTGCCATGGATGAAGAGATGAATTCTCTTCAGTAAAACACTACTTGGGAGCTAGTTTCTCTTCCTCCGGGAAGTAAATTGGTTCAATGCAAGTGGGTGTTTCAAAAAAAGGTTTCTATTGATGGAATCACCTACAAATATAAGGCAAGGCTGGTAGAAAAAGTTTTCTCTCAGGTCCGAGGAGTGGACTACCATGAGACCTTTGCACCGGTTGCAAAAATGGACTCCATCTGCCTTGTTTTGGCTATTTTCGCATCCAAGCACTGGGAGGTGCATCACATAGATGTTAAGTCAGCCTTTTTTCATGTATATATTCATGAGATATATACATGAAGCATATTTAGCGCTACATCACTAATCCATCTTTGGTTTGCAAGCTAAAGAAGTCACTATACGGGTTAAAACAGGCCCCAAGAGAGTGGTATTCCAAGATGGATGCCTTCCTTCTCTCGCAAAATTTTCAGAGATGTAGATCAGATCCAAATGTGTATTTACAGCAGCATGATGGTAATATTATTATTATTATTTTATATGTTGATGAATTACTGATCACAGGTAGCACAATTGCCTCCATTTCAGCCATCAAAACTGCTCTCCACAATGCCTTTGAAATGAGTGATTTGGGGCTTCTAAAACAATTTTTGGGGCTCGAAATCGAGCCAAATTCTGATGGGATTATGGTCACTCGGTCAAAATACATTTCATACCTATTATTAAAGTTTAACATGGCTGAATGTATGCCTGCACCATTCCCTTTCCTTTCAGGGATCAGCCTTGAAGAAGGAAAAAGCACACCTACCATGGACTGCACTATCTATCGACAACTGATTGGTAGCTTATTGTACTTGACACATTATAGGCCTGATATTTGTTATGCAATGAATGCTGTATCATGATACATGCAGCAGCCTCATGATATTCATTGGAAGGTAGCCAAGAGGATCCTCCAGTACATTCAGGGAACCAGGACCTACGGCGTTCACTATGCTGCAGACTCCGAGCTAGAGCTGGTTGGATACACAGATTCTGATTGGGAGGGTGATTCTTTTGATCAGAAGTCAACTTCCGAATATGTATTCATGTTTGTTGGTGGCCCTATTTTCTGGTCAAGCAAAAAGCAGGATTCCATAGCACTATCTTCAGCAAAGGCCGAGTATCGAGGAGCGGTGAATGCTTGCATCCAAGCAGTTTGGTTGCAAGGCATTCTTTCAGAGTTTGATCTTGGTAGTAATTTTTCCACTGTTCTCTTCTGTGACAACCAGAGTGCTATTAAGATATCCATGGATCCAGTTACCAGGCAGAGGACCAAACATGTAGAAATTCAGATGCACTACATCAGGGAGCTAGTGCATGACAGGACAATCATTTTGCAATACTGCCCAACTGATGAGTAGATTACAGACATCTTCACCAAGAGATTTTCAGAAAATAATTTCACTTACCTCCGTTCACTGTTGGGGGTGAGTTCATCAGGGTGATCCAGACTACTTTGAGTGTTCAGCTTGAGGGGGGGTTTTTTCCCACTAGGTTTTCCCTCTTTTCCTCACTTAGTTTGTTTTGAGCATTGTTTTAGTTGCTTTATTGTACAGGGTGACCTATGTCCTTTGTTTCCAGGGCCCTAGCATTTTATGCATCTATGTTTTCTAACTCTTCCTGAGTATAGCTTAAGGGGGGGTGTTGGAGACATTTACCTTCATACTCACTCCTTCGGTCAAATTGGCATAGTTAAACCACTATCCTAAGTTTAATTGACATCAGTGGAGCATTAATTACCATCATCCCAGTCACTCCCACGCCTACCTACAGTAAAGGAGGCTAACTTAGCCTTCTCCTACAGTCAAGGAGGCTAACTGGAGCACTCCAGGGGTGATCTGTGTGACAATCATGCACCTAATTGCTAACTGGTGGTTACTTTCAGTTCAACCAATCAGTTACAGTCAGTTAAGGCACCTCCATTCATTAAATATATTATTTAATGATTATTTAATGATTATTTATTATTATTTTAATGAACTGGAGTGAACAAGGCGCCTTCACCAACTTCTGATGGTCAGTTCAGCTTCAGTTAACCTCATCAGGGTTTATTGGAGTCATGCAGTACTAGCACTTGATGATTGGATTGCTATGACACGTGTTTGATCTCCTTCAGTTGAGATTCAGTCATTTATTGCACTCCAACTTCAGCTAGGGTTTGGTGAGTCAATTAGGGTTTTGGTCAAGTGGTTAACTGAGTGAGATTGCATGACAAAGAGTCAGTTAATCTAGACTCACTCACTGAATTCGAACTGTCCCTTAGGTATTCGAATTATTCATGGATTTAAGCTATTGCTATGCATGGAAATGGTAATCCTTTATTGTTTATATAATATACAGAGAGGAAACCTATTTGGTAATCCAGCTAATTTCCAACTCATGAGTATTTGTCAATTATTCTTTGATGATTTTGATTCCTAGTTCCTAGATCATGTCCAAGAATTAATAATTTTTACTTTAAGTGATAAGGGAATTATATCTAAAATAACATGGAAGAAATAATGTGTTTGAGATTGTTAAGTACATCAATTGAAATATAATAAATCTAAGGGTTTAGTTAATATATGAGGTAGAAAACCAAAATGATGTACCAATAAAAACTGAAATGATGTACCCATAGATATACACAAAATTCTATGGAAACAGTTCAACTATATTAGCAATATTATCAAACAAATGCTAAATATATTTGAACCATCATTCCTGGAAGAAAATTGATTTTACTACCTACATTAGATATGCAAATGAACTATATGTGAAGCACGGAGACTTCACTTAGTGAACCTCTCACATAGCACATGCGATCGTGGGATATTAAAGAATACCCTTAATTTCGAGAGATATTGACCCAAACTCTTGTTGTTGAAACCCCCTCCCAATACTTAAAACCTCCTCCCCACCCCTTTTTATAGTTCAATCCTTATAAACCACCCTACCCAACCCCACCTTAAACCCTTCATCCCCCCAATACCTGCGATATATTGGTTCAATTTTTTATAATTTTAAAACCCACAATATGAACTAACGTGACAGTATATTGATCAACAAGTGAAGCCCCCATGATGTGAAGCAATGCTATAGAAAATAAAATAACTTGAATGTGAAATAAAGGGTGGCTACAACAAATTAGATTACAATCATTTGTGAGATGTAGAACAGTCGTTGGAGGGGTATGGTTAAGACGTACCCTAAACAAAAAGGTCGCGAGTTCAAATCCCACGGATACCAAAGAATCCAACCATGTTAAGAGTTGGTGTGGTCTAGGCTGGGTGTGATGCCTGGGTGATTTTGGTGGCTTAGATGCCCCTGGTTCATGGTAACTTAGCCAATGGAAAACTTGCTAGTTATGAGGGTTCTTCCACTTGCCAACAAAAAAAAATATTACACTCTAAATATTCCAACAAAGTCAATATTTGGAATATTTTTTTATTCTCTCTGAAACATATTCCACTTGAGATTAATGATTGCAAAAATAAGTGTTGCTAGGGTTTGACTCACACCGCCTGCAATCTATTTCATATGGTTCCATAGTAGAAAATCATGTATGCCTAACACTGATTTGTGGAGGGCTTGCAAGAGAAGTAATCATAGGAGAAATGGTCATTTAGAATGTTCTTTCCCCATTTTAACCAACGGTTTTTTTCTTTTGATTCCATGCGATAAGCGATTACTACCAGTAAATAAGATAACAATAGGAATAGGTGGAAGTAGAAGCAAATACTGGAGCAAAAACAACTGTAATAATAATAATAATAAAATAATAATATCAAAAAAAAGGTTGGGGGGGGGCCGGGGCGAGAAGAAACATGATAGATTTTTTCTCAGTAAATGATGGGTTATAAATGTAGGTTCTAACTTTGGAAGGATAATGAAGTATCCATGTATGACGGAGTAGCCACATTATAGAGCCTTAGTAAACATTTTCTTAATTAAATCATGAGATTAAGAGAAAAAAGGGTACCTTGGAAGAAAAACTCACTCCAATGGAATAATAACTTAATCAAATGCCAAAATTAGGAGGACTGAATCATCCCCATCTAGTCTCCATAACGGCTAACCTCATAGCAATTCATAAGCACTACGACCAACATAAATCAATAGATTTCAAGGGTTTGAACAATGTTCTACTTGTTGGTTCTACATTGTTTTGTTGCTTATCTAGTAGGCCCATTTACCATCCCACATATAGAGTAAGAACCCCACAAATCAGTAGAGGTAAGAGTGCCATTCATTCCTCTGCTTTATTCTTTATAGTGTTCATGCCTTGGGATGCCAAATTCACCAGTTCTGATGAAGAAGAATAAACTCGTTCCTGAGCATTTACAGTCCTTTAAAGGATATCAGGTTACATACATCGGAAGCCAAGCGCCTACATTAAGAAACCACATAAGGTTGTGGTAAAATACTATGCAAAAGGAATTGGTTAACCACTTAGTTAAAATGTCCAACCCCCACCCCTCCAACATGTAATCAACAGCCAACAGGGTAGGGGTGCACATTCCCACCTTTGGACATATTGGGAAACTCTTCTTCTGTAGATACCAATATTTCCACACTATTCTGAGGGAGTTGAGCCTTACACTGCTTACCATGGGGGCATAATGGGATCCTGAGGGGTTTGGCTCTGAGAACCTGGGGGAAAAAATGGGGGAATAGGGCTCCTCCCATGCCTTAAATGGGTTAAAATAATGGAAAAAAATTAATGAGGGAAGATTCATGGATTATTCTGAAGGCAATGTGTAGGGTTCATCCTGCCATCTGGAACCAATGCAAACCATGCAAATGTACATTATGGCCATGCAATATGCATGCATGTGAGGTATGTAATGTATACAGGCGGTAATGGTGACTTAAGCATGGATATGTGGCACTTTACAGTGAATTACTATGAAATATAGGCTATTAAACTGATATTTAAGAAAACAGATATATAGATTCTTGGAATTGGGTTTAATTCCTATTATATCAAAAGCACCCATCAATTTCCATTCACTGTGTTATCGAGAATATTTCAAACAATGCAGAAACAGTTTGTTCCCATAACATGCATGTTTCAAGTATAGAACAAAAGGACACAACGATGTATCGTGTCTCTAGATAATTCAGCTGCTTGAATGTCAAGCTCTCTTTACCTTGATTTTGTAAGGTTTTCCTTGTTTTGTAGATCCTTGTGCGATTGATTGTACCTGCAAAGAACAAAAAAAAAAAGATAAGAGATGAGAGCAACAAGCTAATTCAGTAAGCTACACTAATGATCAATGAAACTAGTAATAAACAATCAATATCAACATGAATCATTTATGGGAAAGGGAAACCTTTTTGTATTAAAGATGAGAAAATAAAGCTACAACCAAAGCCTTGATGTCGAAGCTTTTATTTTACAAGATATCAGACTCACTCACATACACTACAAACTAAGCAATATCTCACTCACAACTACTCTCCCTTTTCCTCCTATACTAGACTTGAATCCAACAAAATAAATATGTTATCTTGGTCTATCCTTCACATGGTCCATGTAGCTTTCTTTTATAGGCCAAAGGAAGCCCAAATGGGTTGAGATATTTTGGGAGGAAGATAGGGAATGGTCCCTAGGGGCTAGGAGGTCGAGTTCCAAATTTCCCAAGTAGTTACGATCATCCTCCACGAGATATTTCTCCTATAAGGTTCTCTAATCTTCTCTTTTTCCCCCTTTTTAGATTGTTAACGCTCCCTACAAACAATCTAAGAGCATCGGTGCTCATTGTGGTCATGTGATAGGCACCACTGATGCCTTATGTTAGTGAACAAGAGGCATAATGCCATTCTGACGCCTTGTGCTAGGAAGCAAGGTGCGTTAGACTGCCCAGGATTGAGCAATAACGGCCCAAAAAGATGTTTTGTCCAACGACTTCAATGGATTGAAGAATTGCGATCGTTTTTTGGGTGTAACACGCTGTCATTAGTAATTCTCAAAGTTATAAGTGAACAACGCATTTATTTGAGTCCCAAATCCCAATATACAATGAGTGAAGGTGTGTAGCTGGTAGACTTGTCAGTCGTTTCACTCCCATGTTGTTATCACGTGTGATTTGGGTGTTGTGCATATTTTGGGAAACATTCATAATTATATTAAAATTTCACCAAAGAGCTCACCACCTATGCATTCTGACCATTGCTCTTTTTTCATACTGTCATGGATACCTACGTGTTGCATGTAAACCCTCCATGTTTTGATGTCTATCACCCACCATTATTATTATTTTTTTTACCTTTTAAAATGGCCATTAATCGATAGGATTGTCAACCATCAACGCATATAATACAAAATTGCAAATGAACCAAATTTTCATATTTGGTGCTTAAAGGTTTCCATATATATATAGATACCGATGAATGCACAATCATGGACTCCTTTAAAGGTACGTTAGATGCCACATAACACTCAAAAAACATGGAACCTATGACTTCAAGTGACAATTAGAGGTACTTCCGTAATGGATTTGAAGATGAAGTAAAAAGACAAAAGTTAGGTAATTCAATATTCTTTCATAATATATAACTTTTATCTATATAGAATTTGTGTAAATGATTATAAAATTAGTTTCCCTTAAATTGGGTTTTCAAATTTTCAACACATCATAACATATATGTTTGTGCAGGTGCAGCACTATATGAGGTAAATGATGTCATTTTGGATAAACTCTTGCAGACATATAAAGGACATATGGCACTAGCTCAACACTATTTTTTCAAAAAAAATCATAAACTATGTTTTTATTATTAATTATTGAAGTTTGAAAACCTTGAAACAAAAATATTATGTGCGCGTGCAACACTTTAGGGGCAAAGCTAAATGAAATTCTTGATTTCTATATATTATATTGTAGAGCTCACTCTCATCTAGTGCGCCATATAGTTTTCTTGCGAAATAGTGAAGGAAATCAAAATTTATATAAAAAATAGTCAATGTATCTATTTTTTAAAACTGACATGTGTCATTTAGAAAAATAATAATAAATAAACAAAACATACATCTTTAGGAAAAAAATACATATTGTTGGAGGAGCAAGTCGGTAAGCCAACTTGAACGATAATCGACTTAGTCAATCAACTGACTAATTAGAGGTTAGGTCAGCCACATAAGGTGGTGTAGGTTCACAGAACCGACAGGTATTTATTTGTAACTATTTGTAATTCATATATATTAGGCTGTTGAGCCAGATGACAACTCGGTTTAGTTCTCTGTATTGTATGGACCCTTTCACTATAATATAATCTATTATTCTGCTTACTTGTTCTTGTCTCTTGTCTCTGTTATGTATATATGTTGTTAATGTGTATTATTGGTAACTCTATGTGATCTGTGAGATTACAACATTGGTTCCATTGTCGGTAGTACATATCTGAGATGTATACAAGCAAATGATATCAGAATAAGAGATTAAGGACTAGTGGGAGTGTAAAATAGCAAACTACTTGCAAAATTACGCATGAAGAAATAGATTAATGACTGCTCAAGCAAAAGAAAGGTTCTTTACCGAGCCTCATGAGAAATTTGTAGAATCAATGCCCTAGCTTTTGAAGAAACTACTGGATGAAAAAGCCAGAAGCGATTAAAGACCAACAACTGCTAGACAAACTAATTCAAGGGGGGAAAACAAACCTGTCGGAGTGGTTTGAAAAGATCGTCGACAATTTCTACGAGGAGAAAGCCATAGAGGAAAGAACTTTGATGGAAACTATCCAGAATTAATTCTACATAGACCTCACTGAACAATTCTTGTGTTCCTTACCAACCTTGTTGTTCAAATTTCTGATCAAGAAAGGAGTAGGTCATATCGTTGAACCTCGTCCATTACTACGCGAACTGCCATAAAATACTAACAGGGTGGAGAAACAAAAGAAGTGGGAGAAATTCATTGCCAAAAGGGAGTGGGAACACTTCCTAAGAAAATGAACAGAACTATCCGGTCTTTCTAAATTGTCGGGTAGGCAATGGGGGGGTAGCTGGTCATATGTCGGGGTAAAGTGGAGAGGATTCTAGTTGACTAAAGAGATAACATTCACCAGCAATGAAAAGTTGACCTAAAAGGGAAATCAAAAGGACAATGTCACATAAAGGTACGACAAATTTTTGAAAATAGAGAGGGAGAAGAGGCTGTAAAGAAGGGAAGAGAGAAGGGAAAGAGCCATAGCACTACAAAGAGGAATGAGCGCTAGGGTGACAAACCAAGAGAGAAATCTGCCAGAGTCAGTTCATGACCGACATGAAGAAGGTGTGGAAGAAGAAGTGTCCCCTATGGAAGAATATTTGTGGATAGAGCAGTGAGAATCTCTCCAATTAGAAGTCCCGTAGGAGGTAAGACCTCTATCTCTGACGAATCAGAGTACCAGGATACAAACCATTGTCGAAGAGGACCTCAGACTAGGAGCTGGTGACTTTGGTATTTGGAGCCGACTAGACGATGAGAGAAAAGATGATAATCATCTAATTATCCGTCGACCAAAAAAAGGAAATTGGGTCACGCTTCAAGCGTTACCCTCCAACCGAAGTATCCACTTACTTTACCCAACACATGAAGGATCACACCCCCCCTGCCAAATACAACTTTGGAAGTTACAGAAAATTTGGAGCTGTAGACAAATAATTGCAGTTGGACATTGACAAGAGAATTTGACCCCAATCGACTGCTTGTCATAGAAATGACAACTAAGAAAACCAACAGAAATGAGAGTTATGTCGACAATAGTTCTGCATAGAATAATAATAAAAAATACCCCAATATCCCCACCACCACCCCCCCCACCACCGCCAGCTCCTAAGGAATACAGTGATAGAGACTCCGACATGGGTCATGGGTCAGCGCACATCTCTCTATATGAGGGAGACAAGGACCCTAGACGACATTGGTTCATCTGTGAGTTGAATTGGGAGGCAAACCAAGTTACAGACGAAGAAAGACAAATGGTGCAGTTCGTTGGCGCCTTGAGGAAAAGGGAATTAACATGGTATATGACCTTTTCTGAGAGAACTCACTGAGCAACTAAAGCTGAAGTCAAAACACAATTTCTATCATTCTTTAAAACTCTAGATGCAAAACATTTGGCAGCAAAGAAATTAAATACAAGATGACAAAATATAGGAGAAATTGTCCACGATTAAGACAAACGCTGGAAAGACCTTCTCAGCCAGCTTGATTATGTCTTTGATGAGCAACTATTAATCTAGTGGTTTCTTGCAGGTCTATCACAGAAAATTCATCGACACATCAGTCTGGAGACATTCAAAACTTATGAAGATGCGCTCACGAAAGCTCTACAAGTAGAAATGGATGAATATATTCCAGCATATTCCATGAACCACAAACTAGAGGAACAACTTGAGATCATGCAGAAATATCTAAAAGAGATAAACCTTAAGAGTGAGGATATTTGGTGCACGAAGTGCTCAACGACCGGACATTCAAAGGACAACTGTCAAGAGGATATTAGCCAACAAGATGTTCTATTTGTGCAAACAAAATGTTTCTGCGACATTTGCCAAGAGCATGGAGAGCATACCACAAAATATTTCCCATTCAACATGAAGAATGGCAAAGCATCATGGTGCGTAATCTGTGAAACTAAAAATCATAACACCTCCGACTGCCTCCTGAATCTAAAGAATCAACAAAATTATCAAGCAGTATATCAGACTAACGCAGTTACACAGAACAATGAGCAACGAAACAATGCACAAAGAGACCAAAATAATCAAAAGTACGAAGGTCATCGGTACGAACACTGGTTTGACAACTGATGTGGAGGCTATGGAAGTCGAGGTCGATTCTCTCGAAATCAAGACAACCAACCACGTCGGCCCATCCAATGTTTCACAGGTTATAATGAAGGACACTGATATGCAGACTGTCCATACAAGGAAAAGGACTGACCTAAAATTCTGTACTAGTTGTGGAGTAGGGAATCACTCATTAGAGGATTGACCTACTATGCTTGAAAAGATAAATAAAAAGAAAAATTTTAATGTCTTGTCGTGTGTGCAAAAACATGATATTATCAATACAAAGAATTTACATATCGTAACCCAAAAAGGGACAAAAACTGGGAATGATAACCCCCAAATAAGCAAGATAAAAGAAAAAAATGTTTATCCTGACCCAGTTAAAGACAAACAAATATATAAAGATGCAACAAATATATTTAGAGAATTTGCTCGACCGGAAGAAGAAGATGATAATCGACAAGACACAGTAAAAGAGCTAATATAGTTGGTACAAAAAGATAAAACAGTATCGCAATTCATCGACTTACTATATAAAATAAAACACAACAAAAGCACTGAAAAACAAACAAAGAATATATGCAGCTTAAACCAAAAAGATAAAAGTGATGCCGACCCACTTGTCGACCTAGAAATTGAAGGATACCATGTCCGACAAGTTGTACTCGATTTCGAATCACAAGTAAATATTATGACTCGAGACACATGGGAACAGTTAGGCAGACCTCGATTATATGAATCAGGCATATACCTGAAACTAGGCGACCAAGGCCTAATTGAACCTATTGGAGTCTAGAAAAATGTCGACACAACGATAAAAGGTATATCGACCAAAGTCAACTTCGAAATTATTGACCCTAAGGAAGAATCCAGTTCCTTCCCAGTGTTAGTAGGTCGACCTTGGGTGAGAAAAATGAAAGCCTCGATATCCTTGAAAAAAGAAAGAATAAAATTAAAGGGGAATGGACAAAAAGTCGTAGTACCTATTCATCCATCCCAATGAGAACCTTGGACAGAACCAATCGATGAAGAAGTTGACATCCAACAACTATATCAGATATAGAATAATGAAGATTACACAAAACCTAATACATATGGTGAACTTTACTTAGGAAACCAAGACTCAGTAGGATACAATTCAGATGCAGAACTATATGATTGGGAGGTTGAAAACTATGAAACAAAACCAAGAGGATGATGGACCATTCAAAAAGTACAGAAGAAACTAGTTAGACAATGCTTTGTGGTGTCTAGCATCCCAAAAATATTTGAGAAGAAAATTAGGGAATATCCTACCTTGCAACCAACAAATATAAATCCCACAAAAATCCCAAGGTATAAAGAAAGAGTATCACGAGTTATGCATGTAGAGCAAGTATCTAGGAACATCGATGAACATGGCCGACTACAAAGTTTAGTAGAAACTTTTACAGGACAAGCTGCTAGATGGTGGGATACCCATCAGTCAAGACTGCAGACATGGACAACAGCTTCGAATTATTTTATAGAAATATTTGGAGGAAAGAAGTTAACAAACTAGGCTTAGATACCTATATTTACCCAAGGATAGGATCCAGAAAACCATATAAAGACATGTGAAAAAGAATGGAGAAGACTGGGATATAAAGATGAACGCACATGGCCACACTTAATTCCATCAACACTTGCCGAGTTACTAAAAAATAGTACAAGATGGAAGAAGCACAGGGTGGAACATTCCTATGGCATGAACTCAAAGAAAATTTTATCAAAGACTTCAACTTTGAACCCCAAAATGAGAATTTGGTCGAAACTGCAAAACAGATCAAAGCATTTGTACAACCGACAGAAAAAAAAACCCTAAGGGACAACTGACCGATAATAAACTATAACACTATACAAACTGGGACAATACCACAGTCAACAAGACTACAGTTGGAAAATGAAAATTTGGAAGGGAAAAGATTCAGATGGAAATCAAACCATGTCGAAACGACCAAACCTATTTGCACAATACTCAAAGTTGAAACAACCGACAAGGAGGATATCGAATGAATGACTGCAGTAGACTTCCCTGCCACATTCTCATAGTTTAAGGAAGGAATTTGACCAATCAATGAAGCTAAAGCACCGGAATGGCTAGATGCTAAAGTCAAAACTAGAGAGTTCGACATAGCAAATGATGATCGACCAAAAATAGCAAAAATTAGAGACTACTAGTCTGAAGCACAAACAACAGAGATCACAAACCTACTGAAAGAATTCCAAGATTTATTTTCTAGAGACTATAAGGATCTTAAAGGTCTAGTACATGAAATGGGCAAAATGAAGATTGACATAAAACCTGATGTTCGACCTGTTAAGAAAAGACCATATAAACTAGCTCATAAATACAAAGAGATAGTCAAGAAAGAGATTGATAACATGCTTGCAGCAGGAATCATCTACCCTATTGACCAATCAGAATGGGAAAGTCCAATGGTGGTTCAACCAAAGAAACATGATCCAACCAAGATAAGGATCTGTGTCGACTTTAGAGAACTCAATAAAGTTACATTAACAAACCCATTTCGAACTCCTTATGCAAATGAAATCTTAAATGAGGTAGCAGGACATGAATGCTATTCGTTTACAGATGGATTCTCAGGTTATAATCAAGTACCAATAGCCAAAAAAGATCAGAAAAAGACAATATTCGTATGTGAATTTGGCTCATTTTCTTATAGGGTTATGCCTTTTGAACTTAAAAATGCACCTGCAGTCTTTTCAAGGATTGTGGTTAAAACATTTCAGGAGTAAATTTACAAAACAATGGCAGTATATTTCGATGATTGGACAATATACTCTACTCTAAAGGACCATTGTAAATGGCTAATACTTATGCTGGAATGATGTCGACAGATCCAACTATCACTAAACATCAAGAAGTGCATATTTGTAACTCCTATAGGAATACTATTAGGACATATTGTCTGTAAAGAAGGTATTAAAGTCGACTTCGCAAAAATAAAAATCATCCTCGACTTAAAACCTCCGATGAATCCAAAACAAGTCAAGGTACTACTTGGTCATATAGGATACTATAGAAAATTCATAAGACACTATTCATACATGACATACCCATTGGAATAATTGCTAAGAGATGACCAGGACTTTAACTGGACAGAAGAGTGCAACATATCATTCGAAAAACTAAAAAGAAATCTAGTCGAAGCACCCATCCTAAGGTTTCCAAACTGGTCGATCAAATTCCATGTTCACATCGATGCATCAGGCCTAGCAATAGGAGCAATCCTAACTCATCCAAGAGATGATGGAATGGACTATCCTATAGTTTATAGTAGCAAGAAACTAAAAAAAGTTGAAATAAGCTATTTGACAACCAAAAGAGAAGCATTAGGAATGGTCTTTGCACTACAAAAATACTGACACTATCTACTAGCTAATTCATTTATATTTTACACTGACCATCAAGAACTAAAATACCCCGTAAATAAGCCTCTACACCATGGAATAATTTTTCGATGGCTAATTCTATTCCAAGAATTTGAATTCGAAGTCGTTTTCAGACCAGGTAAGCTAAATGTCGGTCCCGACCACTTATCCCGAATCGACACAAGGTAGGAACTAACAGGAGTCGAAGACGACTTACTGAATGTACATTTATTTCTAATAGAAGTAGCCCTGACAGAGTTAGAGGAAATAGCTAAGTTTCTAGAATATGGAAAAGTACCAGAAGGCATGAGTACGAAGAAGAAACAAATCTTAGCCATGAAAGTTGCACCATATAGTCTCATAAATGGATTCCTATATAAAATGGGTTGAGACGATATCATCAGAAGGTGCGTATTGGAGCATGAAAGAAATAATATTATGTATGAAGCACATTATGGACCTGTAGGAGGAAATTTCTAAGCAAATACAATTACAAAGAAAATCCAACAATCAGGGTTGTGGTGGCTGACACTTCACAAAGATTGCAAAAATTTTGTAATCCAATGTGACAGATGTCAACGACTGGGTCGACCATTGCCTAGTATAGAAATGCCCCTGATATCAGTAAACCCAAGTTTGACATTTTAAATTTGGGCCATTGACTTCATAGGACCATTTCCTATACCAACAAAAAGAACAGGTGCAAGGTACATAATAACTACAGTTGAATACATAACCAAATGGGCAGAGGCAGAACCAGTCGAAACATGTTCCAGCGAGATAGCTGCTAAGTTTATCTATGAGAATATCATTACCAGATTTGGATGTCCATTAACCCTAATTAGTGACCAGGGAATACACTTCATCAATAAAACTATTAAAACACTAACAAACCAATTCCAAATTGACCACCAACGGAGTACAACTTACCACCCTCAGTCGAATGGAGCAATTGAAGCATTTAACAAAACATTAACAAAAGGATTAACAAAAATATGTAACATCGACAAAGACGACTGGGATGAAAATATACCTACAGTACTATGGGCATATCGAATGGCATATAAGCGCTCAACCGACCGAACACCGTTTTGACTAGTTTATGGACAGGAAGCAGTAGTTCCTCTACACTTTCGACAATAGACACCTATTATCACAGAAATTTTGCATGTCGATGTCGAACAAGGAAGAAAGGACCGACTATTGCAACTAAGTAAGCTTGAAGAACACCAACTAATCACGTTACAACATCAGGAAATCCAAAAACAACAACAGAAGGCATGGAACGACCAAAACATCAAAAACAAAAACCTGTTGGTAGGAGACCTTGCCTTACTATACAATAGTCAAGTAAAAGAAAAACCCAAAAAGCTACATACATAATGGATGGGACCCTATGTTGTCGAAGAGGTACATGCCAATGGATCAGTCCGACTAAGGATGTTACAAGGCATAGTATTTCAGAAACTTGTTAATGGTGCCCGATTAAAGCGGTAAAGAAACTAAACTAGTTTGAAGAAAAAAACCGACCATAACGGTTAAACAAAAGCTATAAAAATCTAAAAATCCAGAAACTAAAACAAGAACAAAAAACATAAGACAATATGACAGGAAATCACCACCATGACAACCGAATTCACACCCATTGACATAACACCATCGACGACTCACATAATCGACATCGACCAACAACATCGAAAGTCTCATCCCACCTTCATGACTATGGTCAAAAAAATCAAATCACCATTAACGCAAACTCAAGTGTTCATGCTAGACCATCACGTCCACCATTAATACACCCATCGATAAAAACGTCAAACGCATCAACTATAAATACTGAACCGCCAAAGGATCATTTACAGCATTCTGAATAGAGAGAGCAACTTAGCAACCAAACAACTGAAAACCAAGAATATCAAAGCAAAATTGACCAGCAGACTGAAAAGATGGCACCTAAACAAACAAGATCTGCAGCCAAGGCTAAAGAACTACAAACCATGGAGACACCATTGACAAGGAGACTCAAATTCATCAAGAACGCTAAAGTTTAGGAGGGGTCATGGGCGAAACTATGGGCCGAGATTAAAGAGTGGGAGTATGTCGACAAAAATCCTACACAAGCTGTAGAGAAAATTAACCACAGTACCATCGTAAACTACATCAATGCATCGATCATGGCCAGTTTTGGAGGCATGAAGGAAACAGTGGTGAAATTTATCATAAGTCGGTATCATAATGGCAGATATTACTTCCATCGATTGGTTGAAATCTCTGCGAAAGTAATTTCCAAATTGACTGGGTTATCAAACCAAGGGGAACCAGTACCAGTCGAAATCAAGGAAGGGTTGGCAAAAGAGCTAATAGGATCAACATTAGCAAAAAACACCAAAGTGCTAATGATTAGCCAAATACAAACTCGAACATCACAAATAGTGGCCAAAATCATAGCCATTGCACTTACACCGACAGGTCAAGGAAGCGACCTCAAACTAGATATGTTGGAAGCATTGGATACCATTGCCCACACAGGAAAGATATACAGATGGGCTGAGTATGTCACTGACATGCTCAAAGGCATCTGCGAAAAATGTCAGGAGTTGGGAGGAATTATCAGGTTTCCATCCCTAATGTTATGGATAGTAATGTACACCTTATGCCCTGTCAGGAATAAGCAATTTCAAGAACCAACAAAATTTCATATGTGGATTATCAAACCGTTCTCCCAAAATGGAACACTGAAAGAACTTGAAAATGGAAAAGTGTTGTTCGAAAACTAGTTCCAACAGCTGAAAGCCCACACGACCAGATGGAGGGTTCCCTAGAACATCCGATGAAGTCTACCAAAAAATGCCCACATCTAGTTAGAACTCAACCATACCGCGGTATGGTACATGCAAGGTGCCAAGGAAAAAGTGAGATCTCTCGACTATTACCCGACAGTCGAAGATATTTTTCGAGAGCTAGCTCGACAGATAGCTTCAAAACTGTCGATACCAGTAAGGGAAAAAGAAATAAATTTCTCAATAGAAGAGCCACTGACAGACCAGGAGAAGGAGGAATATTATGAGCTTAACCTATACATCAACACATTTGTGTTGGAGGAGACGTCGGTTCAAGGCACCGGCCGACTACAAATCGTAATCAAACCTTCGATAGCACAAAGGGAAGAGACACAAACACAACAGATGGTAACCAATCCAGCTAAATAAAGCCTTGTCTTGACTGAAGACCAAGGAGGAGAAATAGACACTGAAGATCCAGAGTATGCTGTCACCAAAGAAAACATAACCAAATTGCTGAAGGAGATATCGGCCTCAAGAAAAATGAAGAAAACATAGGAATAGGAGCAAGGGAAATGTAAGCGCAAGCTTATCATTCCTGAATCCTCAGAATATGAGGAAGAACTGGTATCCACGACATGCGACATTATAGAAGATGCCGCAGCAAACAAAGTGCCAGTGGAAATACAGTTCCAAATATTTATCAAAGTAGGGGCACAACAAGGTCGTCCAAAGAGGGAAAAAATCACAAACACTTCGATGGCTGAAAATGTTATGGATCTCGTGTCTACACCTCCACCTCCATCTCCGACCAAAATCACACAAGAGCTCATTCCAAAACAGCCTTCCATAAGCCCACTCAACATATGCAAGAACGCTATGTCGGAGACCATGAAGGAAAAGTTTGGCCATGACCAAGACTTCCAAGCATACATTGAAAAATTTCCTGAGTTACGTCGGTTCAAAAGCTCACCACCAAAGCCCCTTTGTTTGAAGCTGGTGGATCCAGACTGACCACTCCCCAAGCTAGCCAAATACTCCAGATGCCGAGGGATTTTACAATGGCGAGTTTGAAATTTGAGAGAAACCCTGACAAAGAAGCTGAAGTTGTCACAAGTCAGACCACATCTATCATTTTGACCGACCCTGAACCCAACCTACCAGCTAATGAACTGGCCGAAGATGAGGAAGGAGAGGACATGGACAACATAAGTCAAGAAATCGAGGAACTGTTCTTCGACCTCTAGGAAAAATCACCTCCACAAAACCATGACCCCTCACCCGACCATATCTCCACTAATCCAATCACACCAGACCATTCACCAACACCATCACCACCGCTTCACCACCCATAGTGTCTAATCCAACCAACTGCACCTAAACCACCTCCACCACAACCAGTAGCACCAATTGCACCCATATCTAGACCCTCTGAAACCAACCAACCAACTGTAGTAGTTATCCAACTAGCCCAACCAGAAATACCATCGACCACTGTTAGCCAGCAACCAGACAATCTAATTTTTATTGTTGCAGGTACATAGGTACCAAAGCAAGCAGAGTAGCAAAAGCACAAAAGAAAGAAAGACAAAAAGAAGAAGGACCATCAATGCTAGATGGCAATGGTCCACATCAGTCAACTTGGATCGACCACTACACTCAACCCAACTAAACTAAGGGATGGAGAATTAGGGAAACTCTTGGAATCATTGGCAATCGAAGCAAAAACAAGGAGCCAAAACAAACATAGGGAGCTCAATGAGAACGAAAAAGAATAATTTGAGTTCCTTAAAAAATGCAGAAACTTGGTACAATCCGTGATACCAGGTCCGACAGAGGTCGACATCGACAAGCCATTAGAAAAGGCTTATCAACTACTTGAGAGTGTTGGTGCTACAGGCACAAAGGCAGGATACAAAAGAAGAACAGAAAGAAGAAACAGTTCGACTTCTGACACAGTAGCACACAACTTTTGCAGAAGCATACAAGATACTACGAGATCACATGGAGGAGTCGGTCATTACAGAAGAAGTACTGAGAGATTGGCATGCATATTATGGACAAGTCTATCAGCAAGTTCGACAAACCCAACAAGAAATCGAAGTACTCAAAAAGAGAAAAGGCACAAAGGTAGAACTCAGGAGCATAATTAAAAATAAAATAGTGGTCGAAACCGCCAAATTGCAGAAACGCGAGCAACAAGCAATTCCAAATCTAGAAAAATTAGACATCATATGCCCACATATGAGATGACTTTTTGAGATAGTAGAGGAAAAGGACCAGTTTATGGGTACCGACATGGAGAACATAGAAAAATTTTCCATTCAAGAAAATATGTCGATATTATCAAGTCTAACTACATTGACAATTGACATCGAAAAAATACTACAAAGTTGGACAACATTTCAACATCAGCTGGCAGTGACAGCTGAAGAAATTGTCGAAGTCTGTGTGCAGAAAAGAACAACAATCAGACTTCACAGCCCATGAATACCAAGCATAGAAATAACCATCTAAGGACAAGCGAAGAAATTTTTTTGTACCACCCTGTTTCTTCAGGACGAAGAAACATTTTGTTTGTGGGGGAGATGTTGGAGGAGCAAGTCGTTAAGCCAACTTGAATGATAACCAACTAATTAGAGGTTAGGTCGGCCACATAAGTTCATGTTGGTTCACCGAACTGATAGGTAGTTATTTGTAACTGTTTGTAATTCATATATATTAGGCTGTTGAGCTAGATGAGAACTTGGTTCAGTTCTCTGTATTGTATGGACTCTTTTACTATAATATAATCTATTATTCTGCTTACTTGTTCTTGTCTCTTGTCTCTATTATGTATATATGTTTTTAATGTGTATTATTGGTAACCCTATGTGATTTTTGAGATTACAACACATATTCAAAATCATTCGATCGTATTCTACAATATTCTATATTTTCATAAAAAATATTGTGTTTGTCATAGCAAAAAATGTCGTCAAAACTATGCATATTCATAGAGTTCTGAAATACAGGCAATAGCCCTGGTTTATTTGTCTTAGCCAATAGGTTCAGTAGTCCAAATCTATTTTCGAACATCATTCCAAGCCTTTTCCTTGCTAAAATTTTAAATTTTACAAAGCGCATATGCGATATAAAACTCATATGTGTTATAAATCATATGCGTTTTATATCGCATATGTGTTTTATATCGCATAAGCGTTATAACACATATGCGTTATATTACATATGCATTTCACTGCGTTAATTTTAAGAACAATTTGACATATGCATTGGTCTTGGAACACCATACACTTTCTCCCTCTATCACTAATCATCCCCCCTCTGTCTATCTAAGACACATCCACATACCCTCTCTCCATCGCTATTTCTCTCCTTCACCATCCCTCTACCTCTATAAACATCCCTCAGCCCTATCTCTCTCTCCCCCTTCCCTCTTTCCCCATTCTCTCTTCTCCCCTCTCTCCCTCTCCTTCTACCTCCATGTGTTCCATCCTCTCACTCACTCCATACCTCACTTTATCCCCCTACCTCCTCTCTCCACCACCTTCTCTCTCCCCCCCTAATTCCTTCTCTCTCTTCCTCTCTCCCCCTCTTTTTCTAAATCCCCTCTCCTTCCTTATCTCTCCACTCCCCCCTCAAACAAACTTACACACCTCTTGGTCTTGAAGAACCACACCCTCTCTCCCTCTATAACCAACCTTCCCCCCTTTGTCTCTCTCACACACATCCACACAAACTCTCTCCATCCCTCTCTATCCTACAATCATTATTTCTCTCCTTCGCTATCCCTCTGCATATATAACCATCTCTCAACCCTCTCTCTCACGCGTTTCCCTCCCTCTCTTCCTATATCCCCCTCTCTGCCTAAATCCCCCCTCCTTCCTTATCTCGCCACTCCCCCCTCAAACAAACTTACACACCTCTTGGTCTTGGAACACCACACCCCCTCTCCCTCTATAACCAACCTTCCCCCTTTTCTCTCTCAAACACATACACACATCCTCTCTCCATCCCTCTCTATCTAACCATTGATATTTCTCTCCTTCACCAGGCCTCTACCTCTAAAACCATCCATCAACCCTCTCTCTCCCCCTTCCCTCCCTCTAAAACCCTTCCTTTGTTACCCCTCCCTCCTGCTAAAACGCTTTCTCTCTTCCCCCCTCCCTCCCTCCCTCCCTCCCTCCCTCTCCTTCTACCTCCATGTGTTCCATCCTCTCACCCACTCCATCCCTCATTTTCTCCCCACTCTTTTATCTTAATCAATGTAATGCTAATTTATCCTATGTCATATGCACTACATCACATATTCATTATATCGCATATATGATATATCACATATGTGTTATATCACATATGCACTATATCACATATGCGATATCATAATCACGTTTTACATACTGGCCGTTAGGTGTAAACCATTGAATACATAACGCATTGTGATATAACACATATGTGTTAAAACGGACATGCTTTATATCGCAGATGTGATATTTTTTTATAAAAAATGTTGGGTTATGGGTTGTGGGCTAGTTTTATTGTATAAAAAGATAGAATTCCTCTGAACCCGTGCACAGAGAATTGTTCAACCTACAATTTCATCATTTATTACACAAATCCATAAGTATCGTAAAATTTTGGGTGGATTTCAATGGGGAATGTACATAATAGAGGCTTAAAATCAACGAGGAAGGTGCTTACACAGGAAGAAGCTGGAAAAAAGGGGAAGAATCATTAAATCGTCGGTATTCAAATGATGAGAAAATAATTCTCATTCCCACTCAACAGGTGAAGCATAAAATTTCAATAGAAAATACAATGTTGGATACCCCAGAGAAAGAGTCAAAATGGAGGAATTTGATAGTGGACAATACCATACATTCTCCAATGACCCACATTTTAGTATCGAGTTCAATGGATGGAAAGCCACACTTTGCATCAAATACTTGCGCCTTAACATCTCGGGGGAAAACAAAGATACCTTACGTAGAGGTTGAGGAGGATAATGCAACGTTAATGGAAGCTGGTTATGGGGAAGATGAAAATCTTGGTGCATTATTAAGCAGACAATTTTGTGAAGAGTTCAATCATTATGTTCTCGATGATGCAAATGTGGCTCCAAAACAACCATGCCAGGTGGTTCAATCTCCTAATCAAAGTTGTCAGCCTATAGTGGATGTAAACATCACTCCAACATTTCAAACAACAAAAAATCTCACATAAATGCGAAAGAGAACTCCTAAATGCATACAAGTGGATGAGAGCGAATGGACTTCCATGGAAGGTAAGGTGCCTAAACACATTACCCTTCATCATTGTTATCAAATAATGAAACAATATTTTGATAAAAAAATATGAAGCCGGTAAATGCCAATTGTTTTTAGCTTTGATTAAATCTAGGATTATGGCAACTGTTAGAATAAATTTAAGAATAAGAACACTGAAGAATATTGAATCAAGTAATCACATTGTTCAATCTCTTGCTACTGCATTCACATCGATTGGTCAAAAATATCATTCGCAAGACTGTAATGTGGCTCACCTCATCTTGATTGAATCAATTGTAAGTAAATCCACAAGACAACTTCATTTACTTAAATGCACACCACAATTTGTGCCTTTACATCCAAAGACACTTAAAAATATTTAGTAAGAAGAGACACCCTTGATGTAGAGGGACAAATGGAAACATCATGGACATTTAGCGGTAGGTTTCCTTATAAAGACATGAAGTTAGTTGAAGCAGTGAAGGGACTAGTGCACACATTTTTGCACAATAACACTAGGCGTTCTTCTATCACAAAGGATGTGTTAAAACGTTGTAGGGTTTCTATGATTAATGAACCGCATGTTAAACATTATCTTCACATGACCAGGAGCTATTGTATACCACTTCACCAACCTGGTAGTTGGTATAAACATCAAGTTACACACACTTTCGAACAAAAATAGGTCATGTGTATGATACTTGCTACCTCATTTAGAGCATAATATAGTGATAGACACCATCGGCGGCAGAGATGATCCAGATGGCCTACTCAAGTGAGTGCATTGTCAAGTGTTACTAGATTGCCTAGTGTGGATAGATTGTCAGGTGTGTTATTTAAACTTTAAAGTGCGTGCCAAAGCACAATTTCAATGAGTTATCCTTTAGTGTATTCCCAATGTACTAACCTATGATTGATGAATACCATTCATAGACATCCTACTATTCACAGGATATTGTATAGTATAAACACGATCCTACACCCTCACGTGAGTTATCTATAAATAATGTTTGCACAATTTCATTGGGTTCTCTTTATTTTCTGATGAGAGTAATAATGTTTAGCCTTTTGTGTTCCTAGGATACAAACATGATCTATGGCACGTTGGAGGCGCAAAGAACTACCAATGTCTTTAGACACCACCAAATAGAATTTGGAAAATAACATGCTCTCGAGTTGTTGCAATTTACTATTAATGAATTTTTTTATATTAATGCATATTTAATTACATTGGTGAATGAACTCTTGCATTCGTGGGTCAACTCTACAAAAAAATCCATCGTGAAACTATTGGTAGTGTTCCTATATCGGCCTTGCCCATACACACTTGTAGGATCCAATGACATGCAATTATGTTGCTCCGTTTGGTTTTTTCACTCCCAGACTGAAAGTCACCAAGTGTCCCTGAACCACATTTTGAGGTGACTTTCAACTCAACATAAATTGACAGCTAAAGGTTGGATCCATGAATTGTCGACTCCGTTGATCTCTTGGGATTCGACTACACCTAGTGGGGTCTCTCCACCATGTTTGCATGGCCCATTGACTATATTGTGCATTGATTTCATAAACTAGGGATTTTCTCATTTTCCTTGAATGCAACTCTTGCATTGGTGGGTCAAATCTGCAAAAAAATACATCGTACGTCTATTGGTAGTGTTCCCATATTGGCCTTACCCATACACACTTGCAGGACCCAATGACATGCAATTATTCTGCTCCGTTTGGTTTTTCTCTTCCGGACTAAAAGTCACCAAGTGTCCTTGAACCACATTTTGAGGTGACTTTCAACTCGACATAAATCGACAACCAGAGGTTGGATCAACGAACCGTCGACTCTATTGGTCTCCTAGAATGCATGATACAACTACATATAGGGGGGCCTCTCCACCATGTTTGCATGGCCCGGTTACTACATTGTGTAATGATTTCATAAACTAGGGTTTTTCTCAGTTTCGTTGAATGCAACTCTTGCATTGGTGGGTAAAATATATAAAAATCTCCATCGTGTGACTATTGGTAGTGTTCCTGTTAGCTCTCCAAGAAACTACTTAGTGGTTATGGCTAAGTATGCTTGGTAACTTGAGAAATCATGTTTTTGTGTTTTCTGAAAAGGTGGATCAAGGGGATGCTAAGATGGCACGATGGAGAGATTGCTTATCAAAATAGTCAAATGAGCCAGTGCTCTTAGAAGCTGTAAATTAGATGCAATATAACAAGAAGGGTATGGAGAACACTATTCAGATAACCAAGTACATTTGGAATGCAGGGTCAGATAACCAAGTACATTGGGCATGCAGGGTCATACTAAACAGTAAAGAATTCCTTCATTCAAGTTCATGAGCAATAAAGCTGAGCTAAACTTAAACCAAGTACAGAACCATTCAAATTTATGAGCACAAAGCTGAGCTAAACTTAAACAGAATACAGAAAAGGAAGATGGATGAAAAGTCTGATTACAGAAACAAAAGGAAACTGTGATTTTTTATTATAATAAGCAACCAAAGCATAGGCCAAATTTTCTCCAAGCTCGAACCCCTTTTTCAATCTGAGTTCTTAGGCTTTTAAAGCCTTTACAAACAGTTTCCAGATCCTAAAAGCATGGATCTGTTGAGTTTAACTAAAACATTAACTAACAGTTAAAAGCAAAAAGATAGGGACTGATCCCTAAAATCAAGGAAATGCTGATATGGAGATCTCCTTCAACAGCTTGGTGGTTGGTGAAGTGAAGTAGCCTTCCAAGGCTCGATGGACTGAGTTGGGCACACCACAGATTTGATTTTAATGATGTGGTAGTCGACTTATAGAGCTGTTCCTCCAAACAAGGTTTGAAACTTAGCCAAAAGTGCCCACTGATTCAAAACTCGCTCAAAACCTCTGAGATATTGATAAAATACTTTATAATTCATTCATTCTGATCCGCTTTCTGCTAGTTCAGCGAACAAAATTGAGATCTGGGCGAAAATTTAGAGAAAAATTGCAAAACAGGCTTTCGGCAGCTAAGCCTTCTGCCAGTTTCACGCATTAGCTGCCGAAAGTCAACCTTTTCGGCAGCTAATGAGCTCTTGGAGGCTCACCTAAGCTGCCGAAACCTGTAGAATTCCTGAAAAAACTGCCTTTGGAAAAAATCGATTTTCTCAACCGTCCGATGTCCGTTTTGCATGTTCGAATAGTCGATTTTGATCTACATATCATAAGCTATCCATTGGTGCTTCCATATTTGAATTTGGAGTTCAGGAAGGCCGTCAAAATTTCCCTGCAAGATCACGCGATTTCAGCAAAAAATTCCTCTTGAGTTATGGTTCAGCAATGAAAATACCTCACAGGGCAGCCAAGTGACAAATCATAGCTAAGCATTTGGGATTTATTTAATAACATAGCATGTTGCAACAGACAGATGACGTAATGACTGGAGATTTAGCCACAAAGTCAGTTTGAACTAGAACGCTTCATCTCCATCTGATTTGCTTTAATACATGGAGTAAACCCCAATATGACTTGGATTTGCAGAAACTCAAACGAAAACAAGATCTGAGTGATTGATAACACCTGTCTGTAAATGAGTTGTGACCTTTCCAATATATTAGCTGTGTTTGGGAAAGATTCAATGGAACCAACCATGCGTTTTAACAAATTTGATACCCAGCAGCAAAGATCTTATCATTAGAGCATATGCACCATCAATCTTTCCTTTCAGCGGTTACAATAGGCTCGTTTGATGATTTGATGAGTATGAAGCAATCTTTGATTTTTGCACATGGATATGTTTTCAGCAGTTAAGGCCGTTCTGGCAAACCATCTTAGCTGCTGAAACTGACCTGTTTCGGTAGTTAAGTAAACTTCCACAGATTGAGTTCACCGCCGAAAGCAAAAAATTTGGATTTTGAAGCACAAGACTCACAGATATAAAAATTTTAACCCATTCTATCACCCAAAATGATGGTGTACTTTTTGGGAGATAACATCTGGCTCCTACTCGGGGATGGAATCCTCCCAGTGAGGTTCCGAAGAATCCCAGAACCAAGTAGTTCCAGTAGCCTTTAGCATTGGGCATGGAGTCATCAAGTTTTTAACACTGATCCCTCTGCAAACCTGTATCCCACCTGTAGCTTACACACAGCCTGCTCTGCTTATTCAACAATCAACTAAAGATGATCTACGTGCTCATAAAAGAGCTTATTTTCCTATCTACTCCTACACTAACTAATAGGAGCAGCATGATCAAGTAACACTGGATTTCCAATGCAGCCATGTGAGATTGTGATTTACAGGCATCTTTGATCTTGACTCAATCAACAATGGAAGCCATATCATGTAGAAAAGATGTTTGAACAGAGGATAAAGACAATCTTCTTCTGGCAGAAAAATTTTAAGATCTATACTGCTCATGGACTCTAAATAGTCAGCAAAAGGATCATCAAAATCACAGAGCAATACCTTTTTAGACTGCTGATCCAACTGTAAATTAAAAAGATGCTGAAAAATGCCTTTAATAATCTCATTATTGAATGCAGGCTGCTCGAGATCTGTTGGAGAAACACATAAGACGGACTGATGATCTGGACCTTTTAGATCCTCGTCTCCATCACTCTTTTCATACGTGCTGTGATCTACCTTTTTCTGCAAGTCTGGAAAATATGGGCTGCTCATAACATATGCTGCTACAACATCAACACATCTGGGATCATGATTCATGTGTTCTAGCTGAAAATTAGACAGCCCCTGCAAATCTGGAAATTGTAGACTGTCCTCTTCAATCTCTGTAGATTTGAAACTGTCACTTGCTGATATAAAAATCTGCTCTTCACTTTTCAAATTTTCAATAGGAACAATCTTATCTTCATGACAACATAAGTTGGGAGATGCATTTGATGCAATAACAAAAGCATCACTATGGCTATCATGATGTGGATAAACGATCTCTTGATCATAATGAAGAGTATTTTCTACAGTAGCATAATCTTCATGAATGTCTACTTTCGAAAGATTAAACTCATGACAACACTCAAGAAAAAGAAGATCAACTGAATAAATCTTCTCGTAATATGAATTGAAAGCCACATGGAAATCCTTCAGAGAATGAATACTAACAGCAGGAAGGGATTGACACCATTCACGAGCATTTCCTTCTAAAGAAAATTTGAACAGCTTGATCAAGACATCTTCGTGAACAAAGCCATGTTCAAGCATGCATTGATGAAAATTGAATAAGTGCTCACCGGGATGATCATACTTACTTCCTTTGAATCTAGGAAGATAATCATCCCATTCATTTATAGTTGGCACTGGATGCGGAAAACCAGCTATATCTGAAAAATCACAGAAAGCATACCTCTTAGCTAAGATCTTTTCCATTTCATACCAGTGGAATCACCAACAGAATTCTGAACAATGGAGTCGCCACTGAATCCGTCCTCATGGAGTCGCCAGATAGATGATTATAACCAATAAGTGTCTACCCCTTGTCTATCATCAAAGAGTAGATCTATGTCGTCTCCCAAGAAGATCAGCTTCTCAACTCGCTCCCCGGCAACGACGCCATTTTGTTAGCTCTCCAAGAAACTACTTAGTGGTTATGGCTAAGTATGCTTGGTAACTTGAGAAATCATGTTTTTGTGTTTTCTGAAAAGGTGGATCAAGGGGATGCTAAGATGGCACGATGGAGAGATTGCTTATCAAAATAGTCAAATGAGCCAGTGCTCTTAGAAGCTGTAAATCAGATGCAATATAACAAGAAGGGTATGGAGAACACTATTCAGATAACCAAGTACATTTGGAATGCAGGGTCAGATAACCAAGTACATTGGGCATGCAGGGTCATACTAAATAGTAAAGAATTCCTTCATTCAATTTCATGAGCAATAAAGCTGAGCTAAACTTAAACCAAGTACAGAACCATTCAAATTTATGAGCACAAAGCTGAGCTAAACTTAAACAGAATACAGAAAAGGAAGATGGATGAAAAGTCTGATTACAGAAACAAAAGGAAACTGTGATTTTTTATTATAATAAGCACCAAAGCATAGGCCAAATTTTCTCCAAGCTCGAACCCCTTTTTTCAGTCTGAGTTCTTAGGCTTTTAAAGCCTTTACAAACATTTTCCAGATCCTAAAAGCATGGATCTATTGAGTTTAACTAAAACATTAACTGACAGTTAAAAGCACAAAGATAGGGACTGATCCCTAAAATCAAGGAAATGCTGATATGGAGATCTCCTTCAACAGCTTGGTGGTTGGTGAAGTGAAGTAGCCTTCCAAGGCTCGGTGGACTGAGTTGGGCGCACCACAGATTTGATTTTAATGATGTGGCAGTTGACTTATAGAGCTGTTCCTCCAAACAAGGTTTGAAACTTAGCCAAAAGTGCCCACTGATTCAAAACTCGCTCAAAACCTCTGAGATATTGATAAAATACTTTATAATTCATTCATTCTAATCGGCTTTCTGCTAGTTCAGCAAACAAAATTGAGATCTGGGCGAAAATTTAGAGAAAAATTGCAAAACAGGATTTTGGCAGCTAAGCCTTCTGCCAGTTTCACGCGTTAGCTGCCGAAAGTCAGCCTTTTCGGCAGCTAATGAGCTCTTGGAGGCTCACCTAAGCTGCCGAAACCTGTAGAATTCCTGAAAAAACTGCCTTTGGAAAAAATTGATTTTCTCAACCGTTCGATGTCCGTTTTGCATGTTCGAATAGTTGATTTTGATCTACATATCATAAGCTATCCATTGGTGCTTCCAGATTTGAATTTGGAGTTCAAGAAGGCCATCAAAATTTCCCCGCAAGATCACACGATTTCAGCAAAAAATTCCTCTTGAGTTATGGTTCAGCAACGAAAATACCTCACAGGGCAGCCAAGTGACAAATCATAGCTAAGAATTTGGGATTTATTTAATAACAGAGCATGTTGCAACAGACAGATGACATAATGACTGGAGATTTAGCCACGAAGTCAGTTTGAACTAGAACGCTTCATCCCCATCTGATTTGCTTTAATACATGGAGTAAACCCCACTATGACTTGGATTTGCAGAAACTCAAACAAAAACAAGATCTGAGTGATTGATAGCACCTGTCTGTAAATGAGTTGTGACCTTTCCAATATATTAGTTGTGTTTGGGAAAGATTCAATGGAAACAACCATGCGTTTTAACAAATTTGATACCCAGCAGCAAAGATCTTATCATTAGAGCATATGCACCATCAATCTTTCCTTTCGGCGGTTACAATAGGCTCGTTTGATGATTTGATGAGTATGAAGCAATCTTTGATTTTTGCACATGGATATGTTTTCAGCAGTTAAGGCCATTCTAGCAAACCATCTTAGCTACCGAAACTGACCTGTTTCGGTAGTTAAGTAAACTTCCACAGATTGAGTTCACTGCCGAAAGCAAAAAATTTGGATTTTGAAGCACAAGACTCACAGATATAAAAATTTTAACCCATTCTATCACCCAAAATGACGGTGTACTTTTTGGGAGATAACAGTTCCCATATAGAAATTGCCCATACACACTTGCAAGAGACAACGACATGCAATTATGCTGCTTTGTTTGATTGTTTGCTCATGGAACAAAAGTCACCAAGTGTCCATGAACCACATTTTGAGGCCACTTTTGACTCGACATAAATCGACAACCGAAGGTCGAACCCATGAACCATAAAATTCGTTGGTCTCCTGGAATGCAGCTACATCTAGGAGGCCTTCTCCACCATGTTTGCAAGGACTAGTGACTACATTGTGCATTGATTTCATAAACTAGGGTTTTTCTCGGTTTCCTTGAATCCAACTAATGCATTGGTGGGTCAACTTTGCAAAAAAATCCACCATGCGATTATTGTTAGTGTTCCCATATAGGCCTTGCCCATATACACTTGTAGGAGCCAACGACATGCAATTATACTGCTCCATTTGGTTTCTCTCTCCCAGACCAAAAGTCACCAAGTGTCCCTGAACCACATTTTGAGGCGACTTTCAACTCGACATAAGACAGCAACCATAGGTCAGATCAATGAACCATCGACTCTGTTGGTCTCCTAGCATGTGACTGCATATAGGGGGGCCTCTCCACCATGTTTGCATGGAACAATGACTACATTGTGCATTGATTTCAAAAACTAGGGTTTCGCTCAATTTCCTTGAATGCAACTCTTTCATTGGTGGGTCAACTCTACAAAAACCTCCATCGTGAAACTATTGGTAGTATTCCCATATCGGCCTTTCCCATACACTCTTGTAGGAGCCAATGACATGCAATCATGCTGCTTCGTTTTTATTTTCTCCCCCGGACCAAAAGTCACCAAGTGTCCATGAACCACATTTTGAGGCGACTTTCAACTCGACATAAATCGGAAACCAAAATTTGGATCGACGAACCATCGACTTCGTTGGTCTCCTGTCATGCAACTGCATTTAGGGGGCCCTCCATGTCGTGTTTTCATGGCTCATTGACTACATTTTGCATTGATTTCATAAACTAGGGTTTTGCTCAGCTTCCTTGAATGCAACTCTTGCATTGGTGGGTCAACTCTGAAAAAAAATCCACCGTGCGATTATTGGTAGTGTTCCCATATTGTCCTTTCCCATACAAACTTGTAGGAGCCAATGACATGCAATTACGTTTCTCCATTTGGTTTTTCTTTCTCGGACCAAAAGTCACCAAGTGTCCCTGAACCACATTTTGAGGTGACTTTCAACTCAACATAAATCAGAAATCGGAGGTGTTATAGATGATTTTTCGACTCCGTTGATCTCCTGGAATGTGGCTACATATAGGGGTCCCTCTCCACTGTGTTTTCATGGCTCGGTCACTACATTGTGCATTGATTTCATACACTAGGGTTTTGCTCAGTTTCCTTGAATTAAAACTATCACATGAAACATATATTGAAAATATGTTGAATATGTTTAGCATGAAGGATGCTAAGGAAGTAAGCACACCTTTATCAAAACATTTCAAATTATTTTCCAACTTAATGTTTGCATGATCCTCCTTTTTCAATGTGGAAAGCTTCATATTAACCCATCATTGTTGGGTGAACAAATAAATGGGAGTGGGTATGGCTAGCCCTTGGTCCACTAATACCAATATGGAAGATTATATTTATACTTATCTTTTTAATATGAATGATGCATAAATGGATTCCCCAAACCAAATATCATGACTAATAGGTACCTTATTTCTCACCCATCACCTCACCACACTATTTATAAGAGAAATGGAATTTATAAAGAAACAAAACCATACATAAAGAATATATTGAACATAAATAACACATAAGGATATGTCATGATTAGATCTATAATATCATAAAGGGATATTCATTTGTTTTTTATTAAGGGAAAGTGCAAGGTATTTTTTCGTTTAAGTGGTCAAGTGTCTTTAATATTCTTGTTTCATCGTAATCAAGGGCACTATGATCCCTATGTTTTGATTAAATTAAACGCTAAATATTCAATCCACCCCATAAACAAAGTCAACCATGGAGTGGGAATTGAGTGTGGTTTATGGAAGACTCAAGTGGAAGTGAAGTGCAATGAAAACACCAAGGATATAAGATAAACCTTGATTTGTAGTGACTTATAATCTCAATTCTCGAATCACAATAGTAGAATATCTCATGTTAGAATATCTACAAGAGAATGTAGGCCTTCAAGAAGGTATAAGTATTTTCTTCAATACTTATACAATACTTATTACTTTTAAATTGAAGTTGAACCTACTACATTTGAAGAAGCATAGTGGATATAGACAGAAAACATTGGTTGGAGGCTATGAGAGATGAGATGAAAGCTGTGATGGTGAACCACACATTAAGTATCATTTTAATTAAACACATACTTAATTAAAGACATATTTAAGCACATATAAAAGGAATATAATTAATATTATGTATATCAAGTCAACCATATATATAAATCTTAACCTTGCTTTATATTATATGTACATATAATGTTTTCAAAAATGGCATGCCATGGCCATAATACAAAATAGATAGTGGATCATATTGTACATATGTGTTTATACAAAAAAATGGTACATGTATGTATCCCCCCTATACATGAATTCTATTTATTCCCCTTATACATGAATTCTATTTATCCCCCCTTTCACTGCCACTGTCAGTGGATTTTGACAAGTCTATCTTTCTTTTTTGGTTGCTAGATGGTGTTCCCCAACACTGAACAAGAGGATCAGATCTCATTTCCGTAGACTGCACACAAACCAAAATTTGTAAGTTAGTTTACCAACCTATAAAAATAAATACAAATTTCGACATACATTTGTTCAAATTCCAAGCCAATATAACATTTTTACTTACTGTCTATGTCTAACTGATGGTAGTCTGCGATGTAACTACATGTACCACCGGTGCGTCACTAACATCCTGCATAAAATAAACGGTACCAACAATTAGATACATGTAGAACCATGTATAAGACGAGAAATTATATAAATATTTGAAAATTTATCTACATCCTACATTAACTGTTTCAAAGAAAGAGAGACATACATGTTCTTGGGGGGGGAGAGAGGTGGGTCCCCAACGGCCTCGATTGGGTTCTCTTCAAGCACCACTCGCTCACTAGAAGGATGCATAAAATAATATATTTTAATTTCATCAAATCAATGGGTGCACCAAAAAGATACTTGCATGTACAAAGAAAACTATACTACATGGAGGGACAATGACTTTTACAAAGAAATCGAGACATACATGTACCTGGGGGGGCAAGTGGGTCACCAACGTCCCTAATTGGGTTCTCTTCAAGAACCACTCGCTCACTAGAAGGATGCATAAAATAATATATGTCAATGTCAGGAAATCAATGACTGCACCAAAAATATACTTGCATGTACAAAGAAAACTATACTACATGGAGGGACAATGATTTTTCCAAATAAAGCGAGACATACATGTACCTTGGGGGGGGCAGAGGTGAGTCACCAGTGGACCCAATTGGGTGCTCTTCAAGCACCACTCACTCACTAGAAAGATGCATAAAATAATATATGTTAATGTCAACAAATCAATGGGTGCACCAAAAAGATACTTGCATGTACAAAGAAAACTATACTACATGGAGGGACAATTGGGGACACAGAGATACAAGAAATTTTGTAATAGGGTGCCAAAAAAATAAGCAATATATACATATACCTGGGGAACATGAAGAGGTGGGTCACCAGTGGGTGAAACAATTGACAACAACCTAAAAGGATAGGCATATGCATCAAAGAGAAAGGACACTCGGGTGGCAAGTCTATTGCACATATGTTGCTACGTAAAAAAACAGAAAGATATAATTAGAAAATTTCAAATAATTAAAAGCATACATGCTGACTCATTAAAATCATAATTAAAAGCATACACGTAGTTGTGAATCTTTCTCTACCTGTGATAGGCTTGTCTTAGATGCAACATACTGATCATGCCCACCGTGCATAAAATATATTGTATCAAGATTAAGATGCATTAAATGTGTCAAATATCCCTACAATAAATATGTAAATCATGATGATAAATTAAAAATTAATGTTCTTACAAGTAATGGTAAAGCACCAAAATCATATGCAACATTGACCAATGCATCAATATCATTAGCATCAATGAGCGGAGTATGGGAATATGGGGTGTCATTGGACACCAGCTGTAAATGAATTCACGTAAATTGTCAGATAATTAAAATAGAAATAATTTATGAAATAATTGAAAAATGTGATATAAAAAATAATAGACTATGTGAAGAATGAGTTTGACTTACATATTGGAGTAACCCATCACTGCGAAACTCTGAAGAAGGACCATAGCATATGTTTCCACAAGCTATGAAAGGATGTGGCATGACGTGATGCTCTGAACCCTTTGCATGTCCAGTGTGATCAATAGATCTAGTAGGGTCTGGAGACCTAAGTCGATCCTGTGTGTGTGATGGTCCAGCCTCATATGGGATAGCCCCATATGGGATAGTCTCAGATGTGCCAACCCCTTGGCCTACATTTCCCTCGACATCGGTGCAATGTCGAAGCAATTTATCTACCAAATCAAATAATGCCTCCTTTGCGTCATCAATCACGAGACCTGTAGGAGGATATAACCAAGGGGGGTTTTGTGTGCATGGAGGTAGTCATGCGTGGTTTGTATCAGTCCTCTCCCCTTTCCTATCTTGGGGCATCCCATGTTTTACCCCCTGGAACTCTAAACTATCAAAGTAATTGACATGTTTACCCAAGATAACCTCGGCATACAATTTCCTTAGGAAATAGAATCAGATGTCTCTATTCCCCTGAGGGTCTTCATCGAAGACCATGTACTAGTGATCTATCCAATTGGATCTAATATTTGGTTCTATGCACCAGTCTATAGAAATGTGTGGTCGACTGGTGGGAGGAACCAATCCAGTTCTAGGGTCCTAGAACAGTGAAAAAAGTTGGTCTTTTGTTATCTTTAATTTCTTTACATCTTTGTAGCTCAACCCAGTGGAATAGTATTGCCTCTGGGAATCCCTGTAGGAGATAATGTTTTAAAGTTCTCCCTGGGCATTGGAAATTGTATTGGTTATGCTATCTAGTGCCTCACCCAATGATTGTCTTATGTCCCCCCCTCCCCCCCCTAAAAATTGAACTAAGGCATCTCAATGCACCCAAACGAGCATTTTAGAATTCCCATCGTGTTCCTCTTTCATGTGTTCAGTGTTTGGATTTAGGTTCTGGTTTGGGTTATTGGTGGTTTGATTATTAGTGTTATTTGTTAATATAAAACAAATGAATTCCAAAATGAATTAATGTTTCATTCTTTGTTTTAATAAAAAAAATATTAAATTAACAAAGAAAAACCAAAACTCAAATAAATTCTTATCTTCCATTGCATTCCACCTTGTCGATCTCCTCCCTCAAAATGCGTCCCCCCAAATCGCTTGTGAGCTAAAACACCTTCCCGGTATATCTCCCTTCCGTTCTTCGCGGCCTGAAATGAAAAATAAAAAAATTAAGGTTGTGGGCCTGTGTTTGCGCCGAGAGGCTCTCTACAGCCCAGTATGGGGGAGATCTTGTAACATTACATATCGTTATGTAACATTATTTTTATTAATAAAAAAAAATTAATTATAGGACAAAATAAATGTCGACTAGAAAAACAACCTAATATGGGGGAGATGTAGTAATCTTCCTACCTAACAAAACAATAAAAAAGTAAAAATTTAATTACTCGCAAAAAAAATGTGGGTTTAAAAAAAACACAATATGCGGGAGATGTTGTAATGTTCCTACCTAACAAAATAAAAAAAATAAAAAAAATTTGAATTGTGCCCAAAAAAATGTTGGCCTTGTGCAAAACCATGTGCAAGGCCTTCTAAACAACCCATGGTTTTATTGTACATGGTTTAGGAGGGTCTTGCACATGGTTTTAAAACCATGTGCAAGGCCTCCTAAACAACCCATTGATTTATTGTACATGGTTTAGGAGGGCCTTGCAAATGGTTTTAAGACCATGTGCAAGGTCTCTTAAACAACCCATGGTCTTAGGAGGGCCTTGCATATGGTTTTAAAATCATGTATGGTGAGATGTTGTAATGTTCATTCCTAACAAAATAAAAAATAATAATAAATATTATAGTTGGCCATAAATAATATTAAATATTAATAATAAAATTATTATATGTGGACCTTAAATAAAAAGATATGTCTTTTGGTTTGAATCAAATCTATGGCTATATATAAGACACACCAAAGTTGATAACTCATTGAGTGCAATACCTAAGAAGAGGTTTGCACCTCGAGAGATTTGATCCCTCTCTGCGCTTGATAGAGCCTAGGAGTTGGATCTAGGTTGGTTTATTTTTTATTTGTAATTTACAAGTCGAACTTGTGATATATCGCACTATTTGTAACTCTTACAAAATGCAAGTGCGATATATCACACAATTTGTAACTCTTACAAAATGCAAGTGCAAGTGTGATATATCGCACTTGCTATATAGTGTAACTAGCCTTTGTTTTGGTTTTAGGCTCAAGTTTCAAACCAAACCATCTATAAGGCATATGTGTTATAGATTTGTTTTTCGGACATGCGTTTTGGATTTATAGAATGACACTAAAAAGTGGAACCACCTTCATGCACACACCCATATATATATAGATAGATAGATAGATAGATAGATAGATAGATAGATATAGATATATATAGTGATTTATTTTCGACCTAGTTGCTTACTGATTTAATGGTTTGTTCCAATTTGGTTCCAAGCCTACTCGTAATCTTTTGGAAAACCAATTCCAACTTAGTTTAAAGGATGATAACGTTGCATTTGAAATAGAGTAGATAGTGTGAAATCAAGCTGCATTATTGTAAAACCCAGTTATTGGCTGTAGAGTCTAAAGTGCAGACATCATCAAGCCTCTTGGTGTAGATATTTCTGTAAAATTTAAAAGCAAACTCAATATATCTTATCATATAAGAAGGAAGGGAGGGGACCATAATGTAAATGTTTGTATGCCATATTATAACTTATACCTTATTGTATAAAAATTTTGTGTTTGTAAAAAAATGAGATATTCATAATAATGAAAAAAAATACTATGTAACAAAAGACATTATTAGTGACTTAAGCTAATGTGGTAGTTGTCTTGACGGATCATCTCCTCCATGAAACTTCAGATGATGTAGGTCAATCTTTTCATTAATGGAATATCAATATACGCAACACCCCACGTGCTTTTCTGTCTTTGTAAATTTAAAGTTTCATAGAAAATTAACAGATGTAAATGTAGGCAAGTCGCAAAGATGTAGAACTCGTTGAGATATATTTACTATGATAATAAAATAGCACCATATAAACATAATGAATTAATAAATTCCATCTAAGAGATTTCAACAATTTTGTATTAATAAATTCCTAAGACTTATTAAACTTGTTCGATGTATCGAACAAATTTTTATGTTATAATCAATATTGTTATATTTTACTATCCAATACTACAGGCTTTCGGGCTTGGAAAACACCTTATGGCTCTGTCGTTGTGACTATGATTGACTAGAACAGCACAACTATGTGAGGTCGAGCACTTTTCATGTGCAATCTCGTTTTGCATCTGCTCAGATCACCTTTTCCCTACTCTCATCTGGTTCTTCCACCATTTAATATAAAATTGTATCCCTCTTAAGGTCTCTTTCGTCCCCTGTGCTTATTTCCAAATCTTCCCCCATCTCTTAGTTTCTTCCACGCTACATTCTGCAGCTTGCTTCAGTGCCTTCCACATGCTTTAGAATGCCCCTACATTTTGATGATGCACCCCCAAACGGTACTAGCACTGGATAGTCGTCTTGCTAAATACATAATTGATCCCAGTTCGGAATTACGGCTCCAAGCATATTTACCTAGTTCTGGTTTTCTAAATTTGACCATGCACAAATAATGGTTAAACATTGTTTAATATGGTCAAACTTGGTCAACTATCATTTAACACCCTTCGTTAACCATGGTCTATGTTGATCAAACATAGTAAAAAATCAACCTTGATTTAATAATATTAACGATAGTTAACGAAAGTGAACCATAGTTGTTAACCATGGTTCACGGAAATAAACCAAGGTCAAGCAATAGTCATCCATACTTAACTATGGTAAAACTTAGTTAACCATATTCAAACATAGTTAACTATGGTTAACTAAAGTCAACTTTGAAAATCATAAATAACCATTATGAACCATGGTCCTCGACATTCAAACATGGTCTCACATAATCAAACATGCACTGACCATGGTCAATAAAGTAATCCATTATCAACATACGTTAATCAACCATGGTGAAATAGAGTCAATGTTACATAAATAAATTGAACCATAAACAACAAAGTTTCACTAAATGAAACCATGGTTATCCAAAGATTAACAATAGTCAAGTATGGTACGTTAAAGTACCATGGTTAACTGAAAGGAGCGAGGTGCTCTACAACTCACTATGGTGGAGATGCTGCCATGTAAGGTAATGTAATGTAATGTTACATTACCAAGAATAAAAAGTAATTAAAATATCCATGCTTGCTCATAAAATAAAAAATTATGAAAAGTATTTAAAAAATCTTTGTACCTATAAAATAAAAAATAAAAAAATGTTACACCAAGATAAGCAAGAGAGAGATCAAATTTATTGAGTTTAAAAATAAATACACCTCAATAAATTGGATCCCTCTTGGTGCTTGATAGATCACAGCTTTGTGAATATTTGAGCAAAAATTGAAGATACTTGAACTTTAAAAATTTTGATAAACAAATCTAGCACATGCAGATCTCATAAACAATTCAAGAATAGAAATTATTCAATCCATAAGACACAAGATGTACCCTAGGAAAACCCTCCAAATCCTCAGGATGAAAAACCCAACAATCCTTTGAGTATGATAGATAATTGCAGAGAATGATTTTACAACATTTGCATATTGCTTGGTAAGAGATATCAAAGTAGCACTAGAGAATAAAGATGACTGTGAACATTGTCTCATCCTTGTCAAGTGCATAGAACTTTAATAACAAGCTTATTCGTTCATACAATGAGAGGTAGTGAATGATTTCATACCTTTAGGCATTGTGGGCATTGTGGGCATTGTGTGCACTACACAAACATTAACCTTTTCCCCATTCCTTGACTTGGTGTCAAGTTGTCACCTCAAAATTAACTTCCATATTGAAGATATGTGCCCTACATTAATTCACCGAGCGTTACCTACCTTTAACTGAATGTGAACTGATTGAACTGAATGTGAGATGATTAACTAAGTCCTTGACCATTATTTAGGAGTTTAACTGGATGTATTTAGTGCTTCATAATCAGTGCCATCTGCAATAAACACTTTGCATAAATCAAGGAGTAGATTCCTTAATTAACTAAAACTTGTTTTTCATAGCTTCAACTTAACTAATATCTTTGAAATTCGAGTTCATTAGAGTTCTGACATGGGAAATTCAAATTCTTACTCTATCTCTATCCTCATCTCATTAATTAAATTATGCATGGTCAATATGTGTTTAGTTAATTAATCATCTTTATCATATCATACTCATAAAAAATTGTTCCTTATTTGTGATCATATGTATTTCCCTGGGTCATATAGTCATATGCTAAAGTAATTCACTCTATGGGTAGGTAATCCCTAAAGGAGACTTATAGAACCTAGTGACCAGGATGAGCCATACATCACATAGTATATACTCATGACTTGATACAACACAAGTCAACATTCTTGATACAACAGAAGACCATCTCTAGTTAATGAGATCCATCTCATAGGGTATCGTCTATGAGAATCATTTGAGTTGATACAACACGAGTCTACAGTCTTGATACAACACAACAATCCAATCTTGATACAACACATGATCCTGATCTCGATACAACACAAGATCATAGTACATGCATCCTTCATTAATAGGACTTGATACAACACAATGTCCTAGCTTGATACAACACAAGCTCCTAAACTTAATACAACATAATTTCATGAACTTAATACAACATAATTTCATGATCTTAATACAACATGAGTTCCTGATTTGATACAACACAAGTCCCTTAACTTAATACAACATAACTTTCTGAACTTAATACAACATAAGTTTATGAACTTGACACAACACAAGTCTCCTGGAGAATAACTCCTGATGATGTACATTTTACAGGTTTAATATGGATCTATGCTCATGTACACACAATAGTGAACCATGGTTTACTACAGTCAAACTTGGTCATCCATCATCATTTGACCCTTCACTAACCATGATGCCATAGTATTAATATGTTCGACTTAATCAACTGTATTCAAACCAACGATATTTTTTTTTTTAATTTCATTTATTTAGTTTTTATTATTTATGTTTGATTTATTTATTTTTATTATTTATATATTTTTTTCTCAAAGGGTGAAAAATAATATGACATGTCTCAGCCACTTTTTAAAAATGTAGTTCTTTTATATTATTTAGTTATAGTTGTATAAATAAATAAACGTATTATTATTGATTATTTAATTTTCTTTTATAAATAATTATTTAAGTTTTTTATAATAATAATAATTCATAAATTTTTAATCATATACATATTCGTTTTAACTAGCATAATCACATTTTTAAAAGTATTTTTCTTTAACTAGAACAATCACATTTTTAAAAGTAATTATTATCTTTAAAATGATTATACTTTAAAAGCATAAAAATTAGTCAACTACTTTAATCAACTAAAACGGAGTAAGCTAGCTATAGAGCAATCCTCCCTCATCGGACGGAGGAGGAGCAAAGTTAACGTTGACTTTGCTCCTCCTCCGTCCGATGGAGAGAGGATTGCTCCATAGCTAGCTCACTCCAATTAAAACCACATCGTTTTTAAAAATAATTTATGGAAAATATATATCATTGACTGCTTCCACTAAATTATTTATCAAATGGACGTCACACTAAGCCAGCGAACGAGTGGACGTTGTGGAGCTCATAAGGAATATCTATGCAGTTTTATCTATTTATTATATGATAATGAAGGACCAGGTTCCTAATTTTTCAATTATAAATTTTCACTCGAAATTCTAATCATATTATTTAACAAATTTATTTAGGTTTTAGGTTTTTGTTAATGCAGAGATTCGAGGCGAATGGTGGGGCATGCTCATAAATCCGTAATAAAAGTAATGGAAAGATATGGCATTCGCGTGTGGTACATGCCATGCCATGGACGTTAGCTCATGACGTGACTTTTGCATGATAGGTTTTATATCAATTTTAAATAGTTGATATTTTATAAAAAAATGTTCCAATTTTTATTTTTTTTTCCATGAGGTTTGATTAAATGAGTTGAAGGAGACCACACAAATTTAACGTTTTACCTTAAATAATTTATTTTAATAAAAATTATATAAATATAAATAAAGTAATTTTTTTATTATTAAAGGGAGGAAGAAAAACAAAAGAAAAAAAAAAGACAAAAACACAATGGATATATTGATTGCCTTCTCATTATTAAACAACACTATATATGACTACATCATAACATTACCATGGATGAATACCATAGAACAAAAAATACTATGGGTCACTAAGTGACTACTCATCTAACTAAATAATTAACCGGTGAGATTGCATTCTTCAACACACCCTATTAATCTCAACTGGTAGAACATCTTCAACATTGCCTATGCCGAAGTGCTTTTGATAGTCAAATGCAGATGTTCCCAATTGTTTGGTGAACATGTCAGCCAACTGCTCCTTAGAGCCACAAAAGAGTAAGGAAATCTGTCCATCGATGACTATCTCGCGAATGAAATGATAGCGAGTGTTAATGTGTTTACTTTTTCTATGAAATACATTATGTTTAGACAATTGTATTGCAGAGCTTATCACAAAAAATAAAAGTGGGATCCTTTTCTTAAAAGTCTTCTTAGCCAAACCGCATGGAAAGCTATTATGGTGGCTTCTACAGAAGATATGCTGACAATGGGTTGTTTCTAAGATGCCCAAGAGATCAAATTTGTACACAAATGTAAAGCATAACCAGATGTGCTTTTCCTATCATCAATACTACCTGCAAAATCACTATCAATGTACCCCATGAGAGTATTGTCTAGTGTATGGGTGTACGAGAGGCCATATCCAAGTGTGCCAGCAACATATCTCAGAATTATTTTTCCAATTTTCCAGTGAGAGTCTTTGGGAGACTCCATATATCTAGAAATAAGACTGATAACATACATCAAATTAGGTCTAGTTGCAGTCAAGTACATTAAACTTCCTGCCATTCGTTTATAGAGTGTAGCATTTACTATTGGTCCATCATCATTTTTGGTTAACTTGGTGCCAAGAGCAATGGGGGTTTCTGTTGGTTTACATTTATCCATTCTGAATCTCTGCAAAATATCAGTAGCATACTTATGCTGGAAAATAAAAATGCGTTGATAAATTTGAGTAACTTCCAAACCAAGGAAGTACTTCATCATTCCTCGATCAGTCATTTCAAATTCATTTTTCATGACTGTCCTGAATTCTTCAAGCACTAAATTTCTAGTGTAAATCATCTCATCAACATAAAGACATACAATCAATATTTTACCTTCCTATGTTTTGACATACAGAGTGGGCTCATTGTTGCTTCTGCTGAAACTATTGTTGATGAGGTATGAGTCAATCCTACTGTACCAAGCTCATGGAGCTTGTTTTACATCATAGAAGTTCTTTTTTGGCTTAAACACTTTGTCTTCATGACCTTTGATAGTATAACCAAGTGGCCAGTCTACATAAACTTCTTCTTTAAGAATACCATTGAGAAAGGAATATTTCACATCCATTTGATACACAATCCATTTATTTTGTGCTGCAATGGCAAGTACAGCTATGATGGTATCCATCCTTGCTACATGAGCAAAGGTTTTATCATAATATACACCATATTGTTGTGCATATCCTTTGGCAACTAACCTTTCCTTGTGCTTTTCAAGTTCTCCTTTTTCATTTAGTTTGGCCTTATAGACACATTTGACTTCAATGTTGGTTTTGTCTGTAGGGATGTCAACAAGATCCCAAGTATGGTTTTTCCATATTGCATCAATATCTTCATTCATGGCTTTTACCCACTGTGAATCCTTCACTACTTCATCAAAAGGTGTGGGCTGACATGAAAATAGAGCACACTGAGGTTGCTCATCAATAACTGGAGTCTGTTCATATAACTCTTGCAAGATTATGGTTTTTTGGTTATGTGGTGGATTCTCTGTTGGTGTTTCTTCTTGTTGGTGTACTTCCAATCTTGGAAGTCTGATAGGTAGATCTGAAATTTCTTCCTGTTGCATGTCTGAAGGATCACTCCAGCATTTGTCATCAATGAATTTTACGTCTCTTCTCACCACAACCTTTTTGGTGATAGGATTATACAATTTGTATGCCTTGTGATGTTCAATGTAACTAGTGAAAATGCAGCGCTCACTCTTCTTGTCCAAATTTCTTTTGAGTTCATCAGGTATATGCGCAAATGCAACATAACAAAAAATTCTCAGATGTGCAACACTAGTCTTAGTGCCACTCCATGCTTCTTCAGGAATCTTGTCCTGGACAATCACCATGGGCGATCTGTTGAGAAAATAGGCTAAGCATGCAACAACTTCTCCCCAATACTCATCTGATAACTTCTTGTGTGACAACATGCTATGGGCCATGTTCATGATGGTCTAGTTCTTTTGTTCAACAAATTCATTCTGTTGTGGAGTGTATCTGGTGGTGAACTGTCTTTGGATGCCATGTTGCTTGCAGAAGTCTGAAAACTCATGTGAATCATATTCACCTCCACCATCTGACCTGAGCACTTTAATGAACTTTCCAGACTGCTTCTCGATGAGAGAATTGAACTATTTGAACTTGGAGAAGGTATCTGATTTGTTCCTGAAGAAATAAATCCATATTTTCCTGCTGAAATCATCATTAATAAAGGTCAAAAGATAAAAGATACCTGCTATGGATTGGGTTTGCATGGGTCCACAGAGGTCTATATGAACTACTTCAAGATGTTCTTTGGCTTGAGATGTGGAAGTGGGGAAGTTGTCCCTTTAATGTTTACCAGTGATACAATCCTCACAGGTGTTGGATTGTTCATGAATAGCTAGTAAACCATTGACCATTGACTATTTGTGCAGGAGATTGAGAATTTTTAAGGGAATATGACTAAATCTGTAGTGCCATAACTAAGATTCATCTAGACTAGACACTATATGGGCTACAGACTCTAGAAGGTTGGAGCTCCTGAGACTGAGAGGAAATATTCTATTCTCGGTCATTTCAACATTGGCTATGAGTCTCTTACTGGTCGGTTTATCATAAATAGTACAGTATGTATCATAAAACCGAATATCATACTGGTTCTGAAGTAATTGACCTATACTGATTAGATTAACAGTCAAATGTGGTACATAGAACACCTCATGAATAAAATTCTTTTCATATTTCTTTGTAAGTACAAGAATAGTACCTTTTCCTTTTGCTGGAACCAGAAAGTCATCTCCTAGGTTGATATTTGTGACAGCAAAAGAATCCAAACTAGAGAATAGTGACTTGTTACCTATCATGTGATTGCTACAACTGCTATCTAGTAGCCATAGATATGAGATGCAGTGTTCTTTAGTTGCTTGATAAGACGTAAACATCACCTTTGATGAGCCTTCTTCTTCTTTAGAGACATTGGCTCTACTATTGTTCTTGTTATTGTTCTGGTCAGCTTGCTTCTTTCTGAGTTCGTGTTCATATGGTCCATACTTCTTGTAGTAGTTACTCTGAATATTGGACTTATTGGTCCATCTCTTGCATCTCCCCCTTTGACCTTGAGAGTTGTGAGAGTGTTCTGAATGATCTGAGTGTTCATGTCTATGATTGGTTCTGTTCTTGTTTCTCTACCTTGTCCTCCTATGCCTCAACCTCTGTTGAGAGAAGCTTGGGTGTTGAAATCATTGGTCAATGACTATTCTTCTTGATTGAGTCGAGCTTCATGAGATAGAAGAGATCCAGTCAACTCTTCTAAGGTGAATTGAAACCGATCTTTTGCTTCTTCTATGGCAGTCACTACCATAGAAAACTTCTTGGTGAGATACCTAAGAATCTTCTTAACAACTATATTTTGTTCTAGAGATTCACCATAGATTTGAAATTGGGCCACACTGCCCAAAACCCTAGTCATAAACTAATATACAGTTTCTGACCCTTTCATCTTCAAACTTTCAAATTGAAGTCATAGAGTTTGTAGTATTACTGGTTTTACTCGATCTGTTCCTTTGTAGGAAGATGCAAGCAGATTACAAGTTTGATATGCGATGGTAGCTCCTGAGATCCGCGGGAAAATGGACTCCTAGATACAACTTTGGATAAGCCATGTGGCTGTGAGATATCGGTCTTGGTGGGATTATACAACACTTTTCTGGGAATTACTCATTGTGGCCACACCATTTATATCTGGTTATTTGAACTCAGTTTCAACCATATCCCAACATTTGTTGAGATGGAGAAACTTCTTTATCTTGATAGACCAAAACTCATAGTTGGCCCCAGTCAGAACGGGTCGAGAGATCGACTTCAATGTGATGGTACTAGCCATGCTGGTATGACTAAGAGATATTTCCTTTTGTTTTTGTTTTTAATTTGAAAAAATCGAGCACCGCTCCTTGTACACTAGCAAAGGGAGGTGTGGGGTTGTGGTACTAAGTTTTAATTAAGTTCTAGTAGTTCACTACGCTTTCCCTGTATGAGCAAAACGGTGGTACCGCTTTCTATCTCTGCAATATTAGCGGTGGCACGGTGCTTTCACCGTGTGAAAAGTGTTTTGGCCCTTGTGGTAACACAGTTCCCAAAATGGAAAAGTGCGGTGGCGCTTCCTTAAGAGAAAATCATGGGACATATTATATGTCGACTCTTTATTACTTCTACTCTCAACACCTGCAGAAACCTTGAATAAATCTAGGTATTGTAGACTTTGGAGGCACCCTAGATCAGGAAGTATGGAGCCTTCGAGGTGATTATCCGACATATCTAAGGCTTCTAATTCAATGCACTGTAATATTGTTGAAGTCCAATGAGCCCAACGTTCTCTTTTTTCTGAAGTCAAATTGTCTATCACTCATGCAAATCAACATTTTAAAGGTGTGACAGATCTAGGTTGGGGTTACACCAGTTGCATGATCAATTAATAATTTGCTGATGTTAGTGCATATCTGAACAAGAGGCTAGGAATGGATCATCATGAAGCTTGCAACTTAAATTTTTAGAGGATGTGTTGTTATGGATAATCCTCCTCCTAACCGAGCTTGTCTATGTTGTGTTACAGTTTCACCATTGCTTTTGAGTGTATGTGCTTTTCACCTTGTGAAAAGGATTACCTAGACAAGGATTAGGTCGTAAGCTTTGATACCATGTTAAAGAAAACAAGAGAAGCAGAAAAAGACATAAACACGATGAGCATATTTATTGCCTTCTCATTATTAAACAACATCATATATATGACTACAACATAACAATACCATGGATGAATACCATAGCACATAAAATACTATGGGTCACTAAATGACTGCTCAACTAACTAATGAACTAACCAATAAGATTACATTCTTCAACATTTATATAGAATTGGTTATACCCCATGGGTTGACCAATTTCCACGAACCCATTAGGAATTGTTTTCCACTTCTAATTGCATATTAGAACTTGTTTCCATTATATCAAAAAACACACAACTTTATTTACATTTATTCTTTTTTTTTTAATAATAACGATGAACCATTTTTACACGGTCATTGGCCATCCTCAGTTGAACAAATTCCAAACCTTTTACAGCTTATTAGTCCCTGCCCTCGGGCTAGCAGGGACTATATGAATCGCCTTGTTGTATTTTTCATTAAAAGGAACATAAAACAAAATAATTTATCCAAAGTTTGCATTTGAACATTTTTTTGGACGAATCATTTGAATCCAACTGCTTTATCCACCTATCAATGAATTCAAGCTCTTCTTTGGACTCATCCTGAGACAATAAGAGAAAAATGTCATAGTTTTCCTATGGTTTTTTGCCTTCCATCGAAGGAATGAGAAATTGCAAAGCAATTTTGAAATAATGCTAACATTTTGTTAGCATGACTTCAAGACATTAAGTACCAGGTATTGTAGTTTACATATTTACATTCCCAAAATGTTGTGCTTCATTGAATTGCTAACTGGTGTGATTTACCTCATATAGTCCACGTGTCTGCCTTGGCATGCACATGTCTATCTTGGCATGATCTGTTCCACTTAGTGGCCTTCTCTACAGTTGGAACTAGCTCCTTCCTTTTCCAGATACCAAGGGGTATGGTTCACCATGCTATCTCCTTTGCATGCACTAAAAGTGTCTTTTGCTTTGACCGATGGGGAAGGGAGAAGCTGTTATAGGTAGGCTTAAGCTCAAACTTTGGAAAGTCCAACTACCTCTTCATGTTGCTAGGTCCAAGTCCCTCTTCACGTTATTGATGTGAGGAAGTTGTTGGATCTACAAGTAAGCAATGCAACGCTGTAACAAAGGTAAAAACAACCCTATGACAAATTACCTTCAAAATCATCATAGAAAAATAGTTGCAATATCAAAATTATCCCTTTTATACACCATAAACTACTGTACTTCAAAAGTGTATAAAATGTTGTACTTCAAAAGTTTTAGCCTGATATTAAAGGTTGACATTGATGTTTAGGGATCCATACTCAATTACAACCTGCTCATGCCTGCCCTTCTTTTAGGATGGGTATTTGGCAATTTCAAGATTAATAATAATAATGTTGACAGATGATGCAATTAATAACATGAAGAGATCGAGAAAACCTAACAATATATTTGATATTTGATCGAGAGAGATGGGAAAAGAGAGGGCTCTTGAACCTGGCAGTCTTGCCAAACATGGATGCTGCTAACAAAATTGCCATGGCATCCCACCTTTACACAAACAATGTTCAATCGTGAAAGATATACAAGCATGTAAATCAACAGACTCTAATATTTGTATAAAAAAATGTAGGCGGTCAAAAAGGATTGTTATACCTGATTGTTGATCATGCTTCTTGTTCAAGTTTCGAGTAGTCCTGATTCATTTCAAGCATAAAACAGGTCTGAAATGGCTTTAAATGTTGTTAAATGTTGTTACTGCAATATTACAAATTAGATATTACTAATTCCTCCAACAGAAAGTATTGAGTTCCTTGGGTAGTTTTAGTCTTTTAGAGGGAATGTGATAGGTAAATTAATATGCACAATAAAACTGAAACCCAAAGGATAGTCACCACGGGTTACCATCAGCACTATCGTCTTCCTCTGAATAATTGGAATCTTAGTCACTAAGTGGTAGAATCAACAAGTAACCAGTGAAATTCTTGGTCTTGTGGGAACCATTGTTGTGTAAAGAAGATTGAATGCAGAGAGAAAACCCAATTGTATGTCTACCAGAGTAGGGAGCTAGCATGACAACCGTAACATCATTTGTTTGCTTGTGTTTTAGCTTTTCCAATTGAGGTTTGGCATTCATCCATTGTATTTGTAGCAATTGGATATATCTAGAGTGCTTGTGACCCTAGTCCTTTGTCCTTGAGCTTCCCACCTTCTCTCATACAGAGTAAGAGATTCATGTTCCTCCACACTATGCTTATCACACCTTTGCACCTACTTAGCAAGAGAACTAATCTCGCAATAAGCACATCTGTGGAGGTGGTCACACATATGGGGGGGTGTTCATGATTGTCGAGCATTCTTGTTAATTCTATGACACACAGTGCCAATAAGGATGTGCTAAAGACACCAAACTAGTATATCTAATTATCGAGTATACCTTCGAGTAATGATTCTAATTATCAAAATAGTAATTTTTATACCATAGGTAATAGCTAGGATTGGTACTGGTAACTTGAGCACCGATGGGGTAGTCATAGAACTGGAAGATGGCGTTTACAATGCCTTTAAGGAAACTGATGCAATAATCGTCAGCAGGTGCACCAGTGTAGTCTGAAATCCCATAGGCCACATCGGTCGTTCCTACAACCTCTTGCATTTGACCCTAAGTTTCCTCCAAAAGTGAGAGCAGCTATGTGACAACACCAACAAAACGATCTCCTAACAGATATTCTGTAAGTATTGGATGTGCCAAAGACTTTGAACCTACCAAAGAGTCCAAAATCAAAGACTTCAAACTTGTGAATGATGAAATGCTACGAAATAACGACCCACCACAAGAAACCACAATGGAAATTGTCTTAGACCTACAAGACAAACTTGAATTCAATCTTCAAGCCATGCAATCTAATCATTATTCACCAGGCATTTTTTTGGCCCTACTCCCCAGCCACCCACAACATTTCAAGCTATGATTTCATTTCAGGAAATGCAAATTATAATTTTTTATGGAAAACAAAGATATATGGGGTTTTTGCTCTTGTGTAGAAGCTTCATTCTACAAAAACAAAATGCAAAGAGAAAGGTAGTTTTGTTTCCACTGTCCGCGGACAAGTTGCATCTTGGTCTAAGGCATTGGACAACAGAAAAAGAAGGATATTGCTCTTCTTCATTCATACCTGAAGACAAAGATAAAATCCCAAACAACCAACACATAATTCATGCGTGAACTACGTGGCATATTTAGTTTTTCTTATGAAACAAGTGTTAGCTACAGGGCGCCCGCAAGAAGATGCTACCCAAATATGATGCAATGTGAGCATGCGGGAGAAAGAAAAACAAGAATGTGCACGCACCCTTCGAGGCATGCATGCGTTCCTGCTTCGGCAGTGGTGAACCTCCATGTCAGATTTCAAATATGGACAATAGGAGCGTACACATGCTCCTAGTGACACGTGCATGCTGGATTGCCAATGTGGACAATAGGAGTGTGCACATGCTCCTAATGACACATGCATGCCAGATTGCCAATGTGGACAATAGGAGCGCACACGCTCCTAATGACATGCACGCACACGTATATGGACATGCGCACATGTTTTGTGTGATCGCATACAGGAACGCATGTGCGTCCTAGTGTTTAAAATAAAACAGTGAACAGTTTTTTTTGTTCATCATCATCATTCCATTGAAAATTCTTGAAAATAAAATAAAATAAAAGTTTCAACTAAACCTATTAACATAATCATCATCATCATTGTTCCTCACCATAGTCATCATCCTCCTCCTCCTCATCATCATCGCTAGCATTGTCGTTGTCATCATCATCATCATCATCCTCATCCTCATCATCATCCTTATAGTCATCATCCTCATCATCATCATCATCACCATCATTGTTCAACATCATCATCATCGTCATCGTCATCATCATCATCATCATAATCCTCCTCCTCCTCCTCCTACTCATCGTCATCATCATCCTCATCATCATCATCATCATCATAGTCATCATCCTCCTCATCTTCATTATCATCATCATCCTCATCCCCATCATCATCATCATAGTCATCATACTCATCATCATCATTGTCATCATCATCATCATCGTTATCATCACCATCATAGTCATCATCATCCTCATCCCCATCATCATCATCATAGTCATCATACTCATCATCATCATTGTCATCATCATCATCATCGTTATCATCACCATCATAGTCATCATCATCCTCATCATCGTAATCATCGTCATCATAGTCATACTATTCTTGATCATCATCATCATCGTCATCATCATCATCATCATCATCATTATCATCATCATCATCATAGGCATCATCATCATCATCATTATCATCATGGTCATCATCATCAACATCATCATTCTCATCATCGTAATCATCATCATCATCATCATCATCATCATCATCATCATCATCATCATCATAATCATCGTCATCATAGTCATAGTCATCGTGATCATCATCGTCATCATCATCATCAACATCATTGTGATCATCATCATCATCATCATCATCACCATCATTGTTCATCAGCATCATCATCGCCATCATCATCATCATCATTATCATCATCATCCTCGTCATCATCATCATAGTCATCATCCTCATCATCATCATTATCATCATCCTCGTCATCATCATCATGATTCCATTGCAAATGCTTGAAAATAAAATAAAAGCAAAGTTTTAACTAAACCTATCATCATCATCATCATCATCATCATTGTTCCTCATCATCATCATCATCCTCATCATCACCATCATTGTTCATCATCATTATCATCGTCATCATAATCATCATCATAATCCTCATCGTCATCATCATCATCCTCATTGTCATCATCATCATCATTGTCATCATCCTCATCATCATCATTGTCATCATCCTTATCATCATCACCACCACCACCACCACCATCATCATCATCATTGTTCCTCATCATCGTCGTCATCATCATGATCCTCATCATCCTCATCCTCATCATCCTCATCATCATGATCACCATCATTGTTCATCATCACAGTCATAATCTACCTCATCATCATCATCGTTGTCATCATCAACATCACCATCCTCATCATCATAATCATCATCATCATCGCCATCATAGTCATAGTCATCATGATCATCATGATCATCATTGTTCCTCATCATCGTCATTGTCATCATCACCATCATTGTTCATCATCATAGTCATCATCATCCTCATCATCATCATCCTCATCGCCATCATCATCATCATCATCATCATCATCTGTTGGAGTAGGGTCCCGCAGCTACAGAAGAAGATGCTAGTTTAGCGGAAAGGTAAAGTTTTGGCGGAAAGAAGAGAAGGTAAGGCTATGACGCTGTAGCGCATTTCCAGCTGTGGAGCAGAGCCAAAAACATTGACTTTTGAGATAGAAAAGTCTATAAGGCAACGGTACCTGAGCGGCCAAGAGAAGAAAGCTCATCTACTACATTGAAGGCAGCGGCGGAAGATAGGAGGGCTCAGCGACCCTCATAAAGGAGAAGGAGCAACGAAGCTCAAGCATTGAAGACAAAGGACAGAAGTGAAGCGGTGCATATTACCCATGATCAGTGCCGGGAAGCATGGAAGACTGTAGAAAGCTGCGGTGTGACGGGAAGTGGCTACCTCAAGGACAGAGAGGACCGACTGTCACTAATTAAGGTATGGGTTTACTGTTGGGACAGGCCCACATTTTTGTAATGGCACGACCTTCGGGCTGCCTATAAAAGCTTCTATTTTGTATTGTAAAGGGTTGGTTCAGAGGTTGATTCCTTAGTTGGTTAGTTGAGTATTTTTGAAGTAGATTCAGGAGTCAGTCAGACAGACAGTGTTGTAACGATCTAGACACCTAGCTTGTCTGTGAGTCATTAGAGTCTGTATGTAACCATCCGCAGAGATCGACAGAGAGGGAAGTATATATTGTAAGAAAGGCAATATAGAGATAGAAGTAGATTAGAGGTCTAGAAGAGATCTCGCGCTACATAGGCGGTGCGACAGACTGTGCTAACTTCCCTCAAGATATATAATAGAAGCACAGTTTGGTGAATGTAACTCCCTTCCTGGGAGTGAACCACGTTAAATCTGCGTGTTAAATGTTGCATGAATATGATTGTATTTGCTTACTGTTACTGGTTATTATGCGTATGATATTAGTTGCAGTCAATGAATGTATGTATTACACAGTTCACCGTGATACCAAAAGATCTAAGTGAGTGAATTATTTCAGTAAGTTGCATAAAGACTCCCTTATGTTGTTTCTTAATGACTGTTTAAACATAATATACTTCCTGGAGGTTGAGCTTCGCCCGTCGACACAGTTAACGTTAGGGCGCAAAGTCGTGGAGGTAGGATATCGCAAAGGGGCGATATCGCACCGGCAGAGGAGTTGTGGTGCGCGATACCGCGAGCTGAGGGTCTAGCGTTGAGAAGAGGTGGTTTGTCCCGCGGTGCGCAGTGATGCGATAACGAGGAAGGTATTGTGAGTAAGTAGAATTTGTGCGACGAGGGAAGAACCCGCGCGACGCGCGCAAGGGTAGAGATGCTGCGGTGAGAAGAGCTGCGTGACGGAGAGAGTGCGCGACGCACCAACCCAGCAAGAGATATTGCGGCTTGAAGAGCTGTGCAACACCAGTAGGACTGCCACAGAACCTGGCCCAAGACACTTGAGTCTTGGCCAACCCATCAGATTCACTTCGGGTGAGACTTCAGGCCGCCTTGCGGTCTGTCGCCGAAAGGGCCAGTGAGTTAAGGGTGTTGTTGGTTGATTATAGTAAACCCGGGTCTGCCCATGCAATCAACAAATGGTTCCGTTGCCGGTTTGAATGACTGGGAGTCTATGTTCTGTTGGCACCCTACCAGAGAAGAGTTTCACCAGTGGCTCGATTCAGATTTAAGGGAGTTTGCCAAGAAAGAAAACCGAAGCCCTAAACTGAGCACAGAAGACTGGCTAGTAAAGCATATCGCTTCAGACATAGACGCTATATTTTTTGAAACCTACGGAAACGAGCTTTTTGACTGGTTATCCAAGTTGACAGCTAGCAACACATTCAAGAAGAAAAGAAACATTGTCTGGACGCCAGAGCTGATTCAGACCGTGCAGAACCTTAACAATCCGATTACAAGAGCAGTGGACTTTTGGCTTACCAGTGTGCTAAACGGCTTTGTTACAGAATTTGCATTCGATCAGAGAAAGAGCTTCAGCGAAGCCGAACGATACTTCTTCAGAGGATATCGGGGTAAGTACCTAAGATCTCTAAACTTGTCCCTTAAGATGCTGTTACATGAAAAAGGAAGAATGGATCTAGTCTCAGACGAATAAGTAAAGGTAGTAATGTCACAAGACTTTGAAAGTGATTTAGACGACATTGGAAGAACACGTAGTGGAAAGAAGTATAAGGTAGACCACAGATCTCCAATATTTGAGAACAGCTCAGACAGTATTCGACAACAGATTCCTAGCACCACAGAAGAATCTGAGGAGGGTATCCCTTACCACCCTTATACTCCACAGAAACAGACCGGAACTCAGAATAACCCCGTAGGTGCCCCATCCAGTAGTTCACAGACAATACCTACTCCCGCTACAACACCTTCACCTACACCGCTGAGTGGTAGTACCCCAATCAGTCAGAATCCACCACATAGGAATAGAATGGGAGATAACATGAAGCTTCCTATTTTTAAAGGTACAGGAGCAGAAGACCCGGAACATCATTGGTTCCTATGTGAAGCCATGTGGACCATTAAGACAATCAACGATGATAACCTTAAACTTGTACAGTTAGTCACTACACTCAGAGATAGAGCCTTGACATGGTACATCAAGTATACTACATTACCCAAGACGCTTGCCCAGGTTAAGAACGCCATGATCAAAGAGTTTAAGAAACCTAAGTCTGAGTCTCAGTGTATTACAGAGCTTAAGGATATTAAGCAGCTTCCATCAGAGTCAGTATGGGACTTTGACCAGAAGTTCAAAGCCCTCATAGACCAAGTAAGCTTTGATTTTGCACCGGAGCAGCATAAGGAATGGTTTATTGCAGCGCTGCTCCCTCATATCAGAATGCCACTAATGCAGCAGAAACTCACTACTCAAGATGAAGCACTGGAGATGGCAATGAAACTAGAGGCTTCACCTCTAGCAGAGACTTCCACAGGCATGACAACCCTACAGAACCAGTTGGCCAACCTTACGTTACAGATACACGAACTTAAAAAAGGAAAAGAGGTTATACAAGACATATGGTGTATAAAGTGTAGAGCACATGGCCATAGTAAAGACAACTGTCCAGTCTTTGCAGATTATTTAGCATCAGGGGCCCCTAGCCCCTTACCAAGAACACAAGGGCCATGGTGTGAAATATGTAAAGCACATGGACATCCACCTCAGCAATGCCCTTTTCTTCAGAAGTATGTACAAACACCTAAGAATCTGTATTGTATTTTCTGTAAATCCGTCAGGCATGATCAACAGGACTGCCGAGCTTATGATCTCATGTTAGAGAGACAACATGATGTGTATAGAGTCCAAGCAGACACACAGGGTCCAGCAGCAGGACCACCACCGGATCAAACTTATGGAGGCTGTGGAGGAGGATTCAGAGGACGAGGTCGAGGAGGAGGCTTTGGCCGAGGAGGGGGATTTGGCCAAGTTCGGGGACCAGTCACTTGTTATAATTGTGGAACTATAGGACACTATGCCAGGGACTGTCAGAACGCTACCACTACTTGTAACTACTGCAAATCTTATGACCATACCATCGAAGAGTGCCCTATCCTGATTGCTAAGATGAAATACCTTAAGCCAGCAGCACACCAGAACATCCAGCTTATTGCTGCTGAACCGAAGGAACCAGAACCAAACGTTAACATTGTAACTAGAAGCGGTGCTTCCACCAGTGGAACATCGCAAGAGAACGGAAAAAACACAAGTCAGGGGTGGGTACGTAGAGCTCCTAGTAAAACAACATCATTAGACTTACAGAAGAATAAAGAAACATTTCATGAAGCCAAGGCTTCCTTTGACGAACCAACCCCATCAGGATCTCAGGTACCGCCATCTAGAGGCGTACCACAGCAAACCCCTCGTGGCGAGAGCCCTGAGCTGGCACAGCAGGCTACCACATCGGGAAGAGGCGATGAGGAGGAATCAACAGGGAGTGTACAATCCTTCCTGCACAGCTGCATGGAACTCCTGAGAAATGAAAAATCTGTCGGTGAGCTACAGCGCATGATAGATCAGTGTCAGCAACCATCTCTCTCGGGCAGTGCACACCACGCTGTCCACAACATTACAAGACATACAAGGACAGGGAGAGAGATGAAATTCACAGCGCAGATTGGTGAGTTTGAAATGGATGAGGTTGTCTTAGATCTAGGATCAGAGGTCAATGTTCTAACTAAGCAAACATGGGAACAGATGGGTAGTCCTCAATTAGCTCTATCACCCATCCACCTAAGATTAGCTAATCAGCAGCGGGTGTCACCACTGGGTTGACTACCGCAGGTGCCAGTTGATATTGACGGAGTTCGTACTTTTGCGGACTTCGAGGTTATAGAAATCATAGGCAACAGTCGACCTTATCCAGCACTATTAAGTATCGATTGGGAGATCGGTAGCAAGGCTGTCATCGACCTAAAGAGAAGACAGATGACCTTCGAGGATGCACAGATCCAAGTCATTGCACCATTGGATCCTCTCCAGGGTCCTAGATATGTTGAACCTATCAGAGCAAAAGAGGAGGCATATAACATCGATAATCTCTACCAGGTGACTGCAAACCAGAATGACTATATAAATCCCACCGCAGAAGGGCATATTAGTTGGCAATGCGACAGCTCATGCGCATCAGATTCTAATGTTGACTTAGAGAACTGGCAGAACAGACTTTACGAAGTATCAGCGCACAGATGTGCATTTATAAGTAAGTCACTACGATGGATTGGCGCAGAAATTAATGAGATTCCATCATACCATGGAATGACGGATATCCAAGACTTCCTCGAGCAGTTTGAGCACCAGATTTCTTATGAACAGAGGATCCCAGCTATGGACCTTGCAGTTCAAGCCACACCTATAAGATGGTGGTATGCACACAAAGAAAATATTGCTTCATGGGACGATATTAAAAGACTCATGGCAATCAGATTTTCTGACAATAGACAATATATCCAACACAAGTACAGAGGAGAGACTGATCCCAGGACACACATTCAGGCATGTGAACAGAGCTGGTCGAACGTCCCCGAGGACGAGTGGACTCACCGATTCATCCACAAATTGGATACAGTCCCAAGGAACTGGTACATGGAAACTGAATTATGCAAAGGAACGACTACATGGTCACTTATGACATACAGTTTCTTGCTCACCTTCGCGTTTGAGTCAGAACATCCAATTGTTGTTCAGGCCCTAGACGTAATCAAGACTAAGATATTTGAAGATCACCCCACATCAATGCCAGCCGAACCTGAGTGGGCTGCCCAGATAAAAGAGGCGTTGGAATGCTATAATTTTGCATCAGAACCAGAGGAGGCGGACGAGGATCCCCGCAATACCAACATTCCTGAGTCAGAAGGGACTCGTGATGTCGAAGGCCCACAGCTAGAGATTCCAGCAATAACTGAACCCGTTAAAATTAAAAAGGTTAATATTGGCACAGACGAAGAACCTAAGTTTGCCTCTATTGGAGACTACTGGAACGATGAAATAGTCGGACAGATCATAGATTTGTTACATGACTATTAGGACCTATTTCCCACCAAATTCATGGAGATGAAGGGAATATTTGGAGACATGGGAGTAATGAGAATACCATTGAAGGAGGATGCTAGACCAGTTAAACAGCGCCCATATAGATCGGATCCGTGCTACAAAGAAAAAGTTAAGGATGAAATCGATAAAATGCTAGCAGCAGGCATCATTGAGCCAGTAGAGGAAAGCGAATGGGTTAGTCCTATGGTAGTGCAGGAGAAGAAAACAAAAGGAGACATTAGAATCTGCGTTGATCTGCGAAAACTCAATGATGCATCCCTTCATGATCCATTTCCAACACCGTTCACTGATGAAGTATTAGACAACATGGGAGGACAGGAGGTCTACTCCTTCACTGATGGCTTTTCAGGCTACCACCAAATCAGAATACATCCAGAAGATCTCTCTAAGACCACCTTTGCAACAGAATGGGGCTCGTTCCAGTATATGGTAATGCCCTTTGGTCTTAAGAATGCACCAGCTATATTTTCTAGAGTAGTAGTTGCTGTATTTAAAGAATACATTCATAAATTCTTAGAAGTATATTTTGAAGATTGGACTGTATTTGGGCTACTCGATAAGCACATAGGAGATCTCAGATTGATGCTAGAAAAATGTAGGCAATACCAGATTTCCCTAAACTTAAAGAAATGTATATTTTGTGCACCATTTGGTATTTTGTTGGGTCACATTGTGTGTAGACAAGGCTTGATGGTAGATCCCGCGAAGATCGCCATCATTGTGAACCTTCCAGCACCAAGCTCGGTCAAGCAACTGAGGACAGTACTTGGTCATACCGAGTACTACAGAAAGTTCATCAAGGGATATGCAAAGATTATAGCACCAATGGAGAAATTGCTAAAGAAAGATGTAAAATTCCTATGGAACGAGGAATGCCAGCAGAGCCTAGACATACTTAAGGAAAAGATGGTTACAGCACCCATCCTAGTATTTCCAGACAGGACTAAGCCATTTCATGTACACGTGGATGCATCAGGCATCGCACTAGGAGTCGTCTTAACACAGCCAGGAGAAGGGGATCTTGACCATCCCATTGCATATTCCAGCAGAAAGCTATCGACAGCAGAAAAAAACTACACCACTACAGAGAGAGAAGGTTTAGCTATGGTGTACGTGCTACAGAAGTTCAGACACTATCTATTGGGAGCCTCGTTCAAGATGTTTACTGACCACTCTGCATTGAAGTACTTAGTCAATAAACCAGTGTTAGGGGGGAGAATCTGCAGATGGTTACTCCTCTTCCAAGAATATGATTTTGAAATCATTGTGAAACCAGGAAGACTGAATGCTGGACCTGATCATCTATCACGGATAGACTCAGGAGAAGAACCAAGTGACCTTGAAGACAATCTTCCCGATGCACAGTTATTCTTGATACAGATTGCAGATGACTACTATACTGACATTATTCAATTCCTCACTACAGGAGTAGCACTTGATGAGTTTACTAAGAAGCAAAGGAAACAGTTGGTTGTAAAGGCAGCAGACTTTACCCTCACTGCAGGATACCTATACAAATTAGTCCCGAACGAAGTTCTACGCAGATGCGTAATGCCGCATGAAAAAGACGTTATTATTATAGAGGCACATTCAGGAACCGCAGGAGGTCACTTCGCTGGAAAGCCGACCGCGCAGAAAATCCTGGAGGCAGGATTATGGTGGCCTACACTGCATAAAGACACCAAGGACTTCTGTAGACGCTGCGATATCTGCCAGAGGGTAGGAAAACCCTTGCGACGCGATGAAATGCCGCTGCGACCACAGGTCACGCTGCGTGCATTCGACAAATGGGCAATAGATTTTGTGGGTCCTATCAACCCACTGGGAAAGCACACGGGTGCGAGATATATTATCACTGGAACAGAGTACCTCATTAGATGGGCAGAGGCCAAGGCAGTCAGAAATTGCGATGCTGCCACAGCTGCACAGTTCCTCTTCGAAAATATCATCAGTAGATTCGGATGCCCAGTAATTTTGATGAGTGATCAAGGCACACACTTCTTGAACAGCACTATTGAGGCATTGACAGAAGAATTCCAGATTCAGCACTATAAGAACACTCCCTACCATCCATAGGCTAATGGTACGGTCGAGGCCTTCAATAAGATTTTATAAAATGCTCTCACGAAGATCTGCAATAACCAAAGGAATGACTGGGATCTCAGAGTTAACGTTGTACTATGGGCATACAGAACCAAATGCAAGAAACTTACGGGACATACACCTTTCAGCTTGGTATATGGACAGGAGGCTGTTATGCCTATGGAGTATATTCTTCCTAGTTTAAGAGTCTCTCAGATTACCGGCATGATGGATATAGCCACAGTGGAGGAACGATTAGCACAGTTGCTTACCTTGGAAGAAGACAGATTCATCGCTGGATTTCATCAGACAGTGCAGAAAGCACGAGAAAAAGCCTGGCATGATCGACACATTAAGAATAAGACTTTCCAGATCGGAGACCTAGTGCTCCTGTATGACAGCAAATTCATTAAGTTTCCAGGGAAGTTCAAAACACATTGGCTGGGGCCATATCAGATACAGCAAGTCACAGAAGGAGGTGCTGTTCAACTCAGTCAGTTGAACGGGGAGCTTCTTCCCACATGGATTAATGGCAATAGGCTTAAGCTCTATAGTGACAGCCTCCCCACCTCTCAGTCCTAGCATGAACAGTTTATAAAGGTGCAGATGCCCATTGTAGTTGAAAGGAGGCATCGTACCAGGAATTAGTCTACACCGACAGAAAGTCTAGTCATGAGGAATCGCACCACCGCGGTTCAAAAAAAAAAAAAATTTTTTTTATTAAATTATTATTATTATTATTATTATTTTACGTTGTTGGGTTGCGCAGGTAATACGGAGATTGCATCGCAGCAATGCGACGTTTTGCTGTACCACGTGTCCAGTTTTGAAAACCGACAGTGGACCGTCAAGTCACGGTCTGACAGGCAGTTAATGAGGAAATGACCGGTATCCCTTACCATAGATTTGGCGGCATGCCTCATTAAGTTTCTAGATTTGGCAAAATATTTGACAAGACCGGCACCTGAGCACACATAATTCGAGCAGCACGTGAGCAGATTTCAGCATTAATTGAGGATCGAAATGACGGGCATGGTCTCGTGCAGGAAATAATTAAGTCCGACGGGTTTTACCGGGATGACCGTTCCATCTGGGAGTGTTGACTTGTCATAAATATAGGAACTACCCAAGTACAAGAGTCACATTTGCAAACACCCGAGAGCCATACAGAGCAGTTCTGAGTATCCCCCGTGCAATTTTAGCCAATCCAATTACAGAGTACAGTGACTCCCAGAGTTAGAAGCCATTGCACACTCGATAGATTCAGCCAAGTGGGTTCTGCCCGAGGACGAACCTTTCAAAGCAAATTCGGAAAGAACGTACTGTCTGTGTGTTTTCCATGGCGACTCCACCCAAGGTTGTGAAATTAGAAACACCGCAAGTCAGAAAGCCCCCCTGGACGAAGAGTCTAGTATGGGATGTCGAAGGTGTCATCAAAAGCTCTACCCAAGAGAAGAAGAAAGACGAGCCGACCACTGAAGATAAGAAAGCAGAGCGGAAGAATGGTGGGAAGAAATCTCCTGTCAGAAAGAAAGTAAAAATCAGAAAAAGAAAGTAACGGGAGAAAATCGCTGACCTATTTGATCAGCTAAGCGAAGAACAAAAGATTCCTAAGGTAAAGAAACAACATATGGTTGTCATAGACCAGAGGCAGCATGCATGCTTGGAGAGGGTTGCTGAGCAAGAAAAGGCAAACTAGAAACCTGAGGATCCAAGGCAGCATATGGATCTGGACCACTTCGAAGAGAAGAGAAGTGGATGAGGAATGCAAACCTAGCAGAGGGGAGACTTCCAGAACGAAGACAAAGGCTTGTTATCGGAATGGAATTCATGGTTTGCATTCCCCCCATATACCAGGCTCCAGTCTGAATGAAATGTTTGAGAAGGCTAACAGATACAGATTTTCCTTGTGATAAAAGTTCTAACCTAGATAAAAAGGAAAGGACATCTGTGGTGCACTTCTCAAACACTAGAGCGTTCTCAAAGGAGAACCAGCAAAGACGGCGAAACCGTCACTATGGGAAGAAAGGATAAGAGAGCCCAGCAAACTAAGTTACCGAAACTCCAGAAAGAGCGTGCCGAGGTAATGAAGAAAGAAGTTGCAGAACTTTGGGGTGAGCTGCAGAAAAATTCACAGGAGGCGAAGGAGAAGCTACAACAGGAGACACCTGCTGGTAGTGGCTCGGGGGTGAGCCACAAGTGAGTGTTAGGGGACTGTTGGAGTAGGGTCCCGCAGCTACAGAAGAAGCTGCTAGTTTAGCGGAAAGGTAAAGTTTTGGCGGAAAGAAGAGAAGGTAAGGCTACGACGCTGTAGCGCGTTTCCAGCTGTGGAGCAGAGCCGAAAACATTGACTTTTGAGATAGAAAAGTCTATAAGGCAACGGTACCTGAGCGGCCAAGAGAAGAAAGCTCAGCTACTACATTGAAGGCAGCGGCGGAAGATAGGAGGGATCAGCGACCCTCATAAAGGAGAAGGATCAACGAAGCTCAAGCATTGAATACAAAGGATAGAAGTGAAGCGGTGCATAGTACCCATGATCAGTGCCGGGAAGCATGGAAGACTGCAGAAAGCTGCGGTGTGACGGGAAGCGGCTACCTCAAGGGCAGAGAGGACCGACTGTCACTAATTAAGGTATGGGTTTACTGTTGGGACAGGCCCATAGTTTTGTAATGGCACGACCTTCGGGCTGCCTATAAAAGCTTGTATTTTGTATTGTAAAGGGTTGGTTCATAGGTTGATTCCTTAGTTGGTTAGTTGAGTATTTTTGAAGTAGATTCAGGAGTCAGTCAGACAGACAGTTTTGTAACGATCCAGACACCTAGCTTGTCTGTGAGTCATTAGAGTCTGTATGTAACCATCCGCAAAGATCGACGGAGAGGGAAGGATATATTGTAAGAAAGGCAATATAGAGATAGAAGTAGATAAGAGGTCTAGAAGAGATCTCGCGCTGCATAGGCGGTGCGATAGACTGTGCTAACTTCCCTTAAGATATATAATAGAAGCACAGTTTGGTGGATGTAACTCCCTTCCTGGGAGCGAACCATGTTAAATATGCGTGTTAAATGTTGCATGAATATGATTGCATTTGCTTACTGTTACTGGTTATTATGCGTATGATATTAGTTGCAGTCAATGAATGTATGTATTACACAGTTCACCGTAATACCAGAAGATCTAAGTGAGTGAAGTATTTCAGTAAGTTGCATAAAGACTCCCTTATGTTGTTTCTTAATGACTGTTTAAACATAATATACTTCCTGGAGGTTGAGCTTCACCCGTCGACACAGTTAACGTTAGAGCACAAAGTCGTGGAGGTAGGATATTGCAAAGGGGCGATATCGCACCGGCAGAGGAGCTGCGGTGTGCGATACCGCGAGCTGAGGGTCTAGCATTGAGAAGAGGTGGTTTGTCCCACGGTGCACAGTGATGCGATAACGAGGAAGGTATTGTGAGTAAGTAGAAGTTGTGCGACGAGGGAAGAACCCGCGCGACGCGCGCAAGGGTAGAGACGCTGCGGTGAGAAGAGTTGCGCGACGCACCAACCCAGCAAGAGATCTCGCGGCTTGAAGAGCTGCGCGACACCAGTAGGACTGCCACAGAACCTAGCCCAAGACACTTGAGTCTTGGCCAACCCATCAGATTCACTTCGGGTGAGACTTCAGGCCACCTTGCGGTATGTCGCCAAAAGGGCCAGTGAGTTAGGGGTGTTGTTGGTTGATTATAGTAAACCCGGGTCTGCCCATGCAATCATCATCATCATCATCATCATCCTCGTCATCATCATCATCATCCTCGTCATCATCATCATAGTCATCATCCTCATCATCATCATTCCATTGCAAATTCTTGAAAATGAAATCAAAGCAAATTTTCAACTAAACCTATCATCATCATCATCATTATCATCACCATCATTTTTCATCATCATTGTCATCATCACCATCATCATAGTCATCATCCTGATCATCATCTTTGTCATCATCATTATCATCATCATCACCATCATCATCATCACCATCATCATCATGATTGTTCCTCATCATCATTGTCATCGTCATCATCCTCATCATCATCATCATCATTGTCATCATCAACATCACCATCCTCATCATCGTAATCATCATAATCATTGTCATCATAGTCATAGTCATGATGATGATCATCATCATCATTGTTCCTCATCATCGTCGTTATCATCATCATCCTCATCATCATCATCATCGTCACCATCAACATCATCATCATCATCATCATCATAATCATCATAATCATAGTCATCATAGTCATAGTCATCGTGATCATCATCATCATCATCATCATCATCCTCATCCTCTTCATCATCATCATCAACATCATTGTTCATCATCATCATCATCATCATCATCATCCTCATCATCATCATAGTCATCATCCTCAGCATCATCATTTTCATCCTCCTCCTCCTCATCATCATCATTCCATTGCAAATGCTTGAAAATGAAATCAAAGCAAATTTTCAACTAAACCTATAATCATCATCATCATCTTCATCACCATCATTTTTCATCATCATTGTCATTGTCATCATCATCATCATCCTCATCGTCATCATCATCATCATAGTCATCATCCTCATCATCATCATTGTAGTCATCCTTATCATCATCATCATCACCAGCATCATCATCATCATCATCATCATCATCATTGTTCCTCATCATCGTCGTCATCGTCATAATCCTCATCATCATCACCATCATTGTTCATCATCATAGTCATCATCATCCTCCTCCTCCTCATCATTGTCGTCATCAACATCATCATCATCATCATTGTAATCATCATAATCATCATCAAGTCATAGTCATTGTCATCATCATCATCATCATTGTTCCTCATCATCGCCGTCATCATCATCCTCATCATCATCATCATTGTCATCATCATCAACATCATCATCCTCATCATCATAATCATCATAATCATCGGCATCATAGTCATAGTCATCGTGATCATCATCATCATCCTCATCCTCATCCTCATCATCACCATCATCACCATCATTGTTCATCATCATAGTCATCATCATAGTCGTCATCATTGTCATCATCAACATCACCATCTTCATCATCGTAATCATCATAATCATCGTCATCATAGTCATAGTCATCATCATCATCATCATCATTGTTCCTCATCATCGTCATTATCATCATCATCCTCATCATCATCATCACCATCATTGTTCATCATCATAGTCATCATCATCCTCATCATCGTCGCCATTATCATCATCATCATCATCATCATCGTAATCATCATAATCATCGTCATCATAGTCAAAGTCATCGTGATCGTCATCATCATCCTCATCCTCATCCTCATCATCATCATCATCACCATCATTGTTCATCATCATCATCATCGCCATCATGATCATGATCAACAGCCTCATCATCATTATCATAGTCATCATCCTCATCATCATCATTGTCATCCTCCTCCTCCTCATCATCATTCCATTGCAAATGCTTGAAAATAAAATCAAAGCAAATTTTCAACTAAACCTATCATCATCATCATTGTTCCTCATCATTGTCATCATCATCATCATCCTCCTCCTCCTCCTCCTCCTCATCATCATCACCATCATTGTCCATCATCATTGTCATCATCATCATCATCATCATCATCATCATCCTCATCGTCGTCATCATCATCATAGTCACCATCCTCATCATCATCATTGTCATCATCATTATCATCGTCATCACCATCATCATCATCATCATCATCATCATTGTTCCTCATCATCGTCATCATCCTCATCATCCTCATCCTCATCCTCATCATCATCATTGTTCCTCCTCATCATCATCGTCGTCATCATCCTCATCCTCATCCTCATCCTCATCATCATCACCATCATTGTTCATCATCATAGTCATCATCATCCTCGTCATCAGCATCATTGTTGTCATCAATCTCCATCATCGTAATCATCATAATCATCGTCATCATAGTCATAGTCATCATGATCATGATCATGATCGTCAACATTGTTCCTCATCATCGTCATCATCATCATCATCCTCATCCTCATCCTCATCATCATCACCATCATTGTTCATCATCATAGTCATCATCATCCTCAGCCTCATCATCATTGTCGTCATCAACATCATCATCCTCATCATTGTAATCATCATAATCATCGTCATCATAGTCATAGTCATCGTGATCATCATCATCATCCTCATCCTCATCCTCATCATGATCATCACCATCATTGTTCATCATCATTGACATCGCCATCATCATCATCATAATCATCATCATCATCATAGTCATCATCCTCATCATCATCATTGTCATCATCCTCCTCGTCATCATCATTCCATTGAAAATGCTTGAAAATAAACTCAAAGCAAAGTTTCAACTAAACCTATCATCATCATCATCATTGTTCCTCATCATCGTCGTCATCATCATCGTCACCATCGTCTTCATCATTGTCATCATCATCATCGTCATCCTCATCCTCATCATCATCATCATTGTCATCATCATCATTGTCATCATCCTCATCATCACCATCATTGTTCATCATCATCATCATTGTCATCATCATCATCATCATCATTCGCATCCTCATCATCCTCATCATAGTCATCCCCCTCCTCCTCCTCCTCCTCATCATCATCCTCATCATCATCATCATCATTATCATCACCATCATAGTCATCATCATCCTCATCATTGTAATCATCATCATAATCATTGTCATCATAGTCATACTATTCGTGATCATCATCGTCGTCGTCATCGTCATCATCATCATCATCATCATCATAGTCATCATCATCATCATCATCATTGTTCATCATCATCGTCATGGTCATCATCATCATCATGGTCATCATCATCATCATCATCATCATCAACATCATCATCGTAATCATCATAATCATCATCATCATCATCGTCATCATAGGCATAGTCATCGTGATGATGATGATGATGATGATCACCACCATCATTGTTCATCATCATCGTCATTTCCATCATCATCATCATCATCATAATCATCATCATAGCCATCATCCTCATCATCATCATTGTCATCCTCCTTTTCCTCATCATCATCATTGCATTGCAAATGCTTGAAAATAAAATCAAAACAAAGTTTTAACTTAACAGATGTGCACACACGTGTTCAAAACAAATTTTTAACTTAATAGATGCATGCACGCGTGTTCAGAACAAAGTTTTAACTTAACAGATGCGCACACGTGTGTTTAACGCACATGCACTTAGAAGCACAAGCGCACTTCTAGTGCGTGCGCGTTATGTTTTAAACTACCCGCATGCGTGATTTAAATTTAGAATTTTGGCGGGCACCTTTTTCTGACCTACGTGGTGGATGACTTGGCTGCTTTGGTTTTAGGTTCAAGTTGCCAAACCAAGTGGTTTGGACTGTCTTATGACATAAAACATGTTTTGTACCACTTATCCTATTTTGTGCATGAATTTGCATATGCCACGCTTGTCCACTACTAATGAAAATTCACACACTTGTGTAACTTTGTCTGTAGATTCTAAATATGTAATTTTTATTTAAATCTATATTTTTTTTCTATTTTTTATTTAATTTTAAATGGACTAACGTCAATCTAACACAAAAGGTAGGTTGTTTTCTTCGGCTATAACTTTTGATTGGTTCGCCTATTTAGAAAACAGAAAACAACCGCACAAGAAGACACAAAGACCTACATCCTAAAAAAAATATCATTCATTGACTATGTTAAGACCACGATGTCGTGGACCAACGCTTGACCTTGTCATTTTAGGGCATTGTTGACTTCCTTAATTAAAAAAATATATCTAACATAAATAAATATGGAAAAATAACGCTGCACTAGACACACCTGATATCTACAAATATATTTAATTTTTTTCACAAAAATTCCACCATTTGCATACCAAACGAGTGGACCAACACAAACATATTCATTATTTTTTGGGAAAAAAATAACATACCAACCTTAGAAGAACCTAGTTTTTTGGGATTTATACTTAGTTTCCATAAATAAAAGTTATATATTCTGGAAGGTAATTCGATTGTCCACATTTCATATTCTTATGCCATATTCCAAAAAGTTGTGTAGGTACCTCTAATATTGATTTTTGACGTTCAGATTTCTATTTTTCTAGAATTCCATTGCAACGAACGCGTCATAAGTGACATGCATTAGCTTGCACCAGCCCTACATGGAATATTCTCAAATAGCGATCCTCCGGTGTTCATATCCCAATGAAAGGTGGCTAAAATTGAATAAATTCATCTTAACCCATCCACCAAAGTTTTGTAATTATATTCGATTTGCTCTGCACTTTATTACACCTACATATAGTGCTTCCAAAAAGTGCACTAAAATACATTGTGCATATGAATAAAGATTCTGCAAGAAAATAAATTTAAAAGAAAATGAGATTGTGCCTGGATGACAAACTTCAATGCTTAAATATTTAACCTCCCTCCAGTTAAAGATGTTTAATTTCTGCACCAACACCAAAAAAGTGCCACCTGATACTGCTTTCCTCGAGATGCATAAAACAAATACTTTTCTAGGCCTTCATTAAATATCCACCTTCTTTCATAGTTCAATACATCTTACAACATGACATATGCCTGGTGCATTTTCTCTACAACGTAAAAAAGGTGTTATTTCTCTTTTGTCGTGGTCATGAACTTCTATACCAAGTCGATGGCGGCTGTTGCAAGTTTGTTGAATGTGAACAACAAAGGAATGTAAATTTTCATTATTAACCCCACATAAATTCTTCAAAAAGAAACTTCCAACTCCAAAAATGACTTTCTTCTGCATTGTTAATTCATTCGACACAGATATCATATGAAGGTCGAGGTTGAATTGCAGAGACCCAATCATCTTCTACTATTGTCACACAAATCAAAAATTGCCTTAAGGTGAATTGTACATATGAATAAAGCTTCTATAAAAAATATATATATTAAAAAAAAGAGTAAATCCTCTTACCCTTCCTTCCATAGATTTGTTAGACATATAACAAAATTTCCTTAAAGAGTAAACCCCTCTTACCCTTCCTTGCATAGATTTGTTACACATAACAAAATTTCCTTAATATACGTTCATGGCCCAAAAGAATTGAGATTCTCTATTCCATCATAAATATGGTCAACTCAAGTTCATTTGAAATATTAAGCCATAAACTCTACGACCTCAAGTTCAGTCGAAATCTTAAGCCATACTCAACTTTAGAATATTTTCATTCATAAATATATTCATAAGGTTTTATATAAACATATGATAAGTGTATTTTCTTCAAGAGAAGATAATACAATGAATGTTATACTATACATGAAAGAATATCCTTGTAACATGGATGGGTCATTGTTTATTTTGATGATTTTTAAATATTATATTAATTACTATTTGTGAATAGTTATAATTTTCACAATACATGAAAATTATCGTCATCATTGTCAACACTATCATCCTCATCATCATCATTGGCGAAAAAAACAAGAACGTGCACACACCCTTGGAGGTGCACATGCGCTCCTGCTTCGGGAGTGGAAAACCTCCATGCCATATTGCCAATGTGGACAATAGGAGCATGCGCGCGCTCCTAATGACACGTGCGCACCGGATTTCCAATGTGGACAATAGGAGTGCGCGCGTGCTCCTAATGACACTTGCACGTCGGATTGCCAATGTGGAAAATAGGAGCGCGTGTGCTCCTAATGACACACATGCACACATATATGGACACGCATGCGTTTTTTGTGTGATTGCATATAGGGATGCGCATGCTTCCTTGTGTTTAAACAAAATAGTGAACAGTTTTGTTTGTTCATCATCATCATTCCATTGAAAATGCTTGAAAATAAAATAAAATAAAAGTTTCAACTAAACCTATTAACATCATCATCATCATCATCATTGTTCCTCACCATCGTCATCCTCCTCCTCCTCCTAATCATCACCACCATCATCGTTTCCATCATCATCATCATCATCCTCATCCTCATCATCATCCTTATAGTCATCATCCTCATTATCATCATCGCCATCATTATTCATCATCATCGTCATCGTCATCGTCATCGTCGTCATCATCATCATCATCATCATCATCATCATAATCCTCCTCCTCCTCCTCTTGCTCATCGTCATCGTCATCCTCATCATAATCATCGTCATCATAGTCATCATCCTCGTCATCTTCATTATCATCATCATCCTCATCCCCATCAACTAACACATAATTCAAGCGTGAACTATGTGGCATATTTAGTTTTTCTTACGAAACAAGAAAAAAAAAAAAGAACGTGCACACACCCTTGGAGGTGCGCATGCGCTCTTGCTTCAGCAGTGGCAAACCTCCACGCCAGATTGCCAATGTGGACAATAGGAGCGCGCGCGCGCTCCTAATGACATGTGTGCACCAGATTGCCAATGTGGACAATAGGAGTGCGCATGTGCTCCTAATGACACGTGCATGTCAGATTTCCAATGTGGACAATAGGAGCGCGTGCGCTCCTAATGACACGCACGCACACATATATGGACACGCACGTGTGTTTTGTGTGATCACATATAGGGACGCACGTGCATCCTTGTGTTTAAAAAAAGAACAGTGAATAGTTTTGTTTGTTCATCATCATCACTCCATTGAAAATGCTTGAAAATAAAATAAAATAAAAGTCTCAACTAAACCTATTAACATCATCATCATCATCATTGTTCCTCACCATCGTCGTCATCATCATCCTCCTCCTCCTCCTCATCATCATCACCACCATCGTTGTTTTCATCGTCATCATCATCATCATCCTCATCCTCATCATCATCCTTATAGTCATCATCCTCATCATCATCATCACCATCATTGTTCATCACCATCGGCATCATCATCGTCATCGTCATCATCATCATCATCATCATAATCATCCTCCTCCTCCTCCTGCTCATCATCATCTCATCCCGATCAACCAACACATAATTCAAGTGTGAACTACGTGGCATATATAGTTTTTCTTATGAAACAAGTGTTAGCTACAGGGCGAACACAAGAAGCTGCTACATAGATATGATGCAATGGGAGCGTGCGGGCGGGAAAAAAACAAGAACGTGCATGCACCCTTGGAGGCGCTCATGTGCTCCTGCTTTGGCAGTGGCGAACCTCCACGCCGGATTTCCAATGTGGAAAATAGGAGCGCGTGCGCGCTCCTAATGACATGTGCGTGCTAGATTTCCAATGTGGACAATAGGAGCACGCGTGTGCTCCTAATGACATGTCCACATAGGATTTCCAATGTGGAAAATAGGATCGCACGCTCCTAATGACACACACACACATGTATATGGACACACACGCATGTTTTGTGTGATCGCATACAGGGATGCGCGTATGTCCCTGTGTTTAAAAAAAAAATAGTGAACAATTTTGTTTGTTCATCATCATCATTCCATTGAAAATGATTGAAAATAAAATAAAATAAAAGTTTCAACTAAACCTATTAACATCATCATCATCATCATTGTTCCTCACCATCATCGTCAGCATCCTCCTCCTACTCATCATCATCATCATCACCACCATCTTCATTGTCATCATCATAATCATCCTTATAGTCATCATCCTCATCATCATCATCGCCATCATTATTCATCATCATTGTCATCGTCATCGTCATCATCATCGTCATCGTCATCATCATCGTCATCGTCATCATCATCATCATCATCATCATCATCATCATCATCATAATCCTCCTCCTCCTCCTCTTGCTCATCGTCATCCTCATCCTCATCATCATCATCATAGTCATCATCCTCCTCATCATTCATTATCATCATCATCCTCATCCCCATCAACCAACACATAATTCAAGCGTGAACTACATGGCATATTTAGTTTTTCTTATGAAATAAGTGTTAGCTATAGGGTGCCCACAAGAAGCTGCTACCCAGATATGATGCAATGGAAGCACGCGGGCGAAAGAAAAAAAAGAATGTGCATGCACCCTTGGATGCGTGCATGCACTCCTGCTTCGGCAGTGGCAAACCTCCACACCGGATTTCCAATGTGGACAATAGGAGCGCGCGCGCACTCCTAATGACACGTGTGTGTTGGATTGCCAATGTGGAAAATAGGAGCGCGCGCATGCTCCTAATGACATGTGCACACTGGATTGCCAATGTGGACAATATGAGTGCGCATGCTCCTAATGACACGCATGCACACGCATATGGACACGTGCACGTGTTTTGTGTGATCGCATATAGGGACACACATTTGTCCTTGTGTTTAAAAAAAAGCAGTGAATAGTTTTGTTGTTTCATCATCATCATTTTGTTGAAAATGCTTGAAAATAAAATAAAATAAAAGTTTCAACTAAACCTATTAACATCATTATCATCATCATTATTCCTCACCATCATCATCGTCATCCTCCTCCTCCTCCTCATCATCATCACCACCATCGTCTTTGTCATCATCATCATCATCATCATCATCCTCATCATCATCATCACCATCATTGTTCATCATCATCGTCATCGTCATCGTCATCATCATCATCATAATCCTCCTCCTCCTCTTTCTCATTGTCATCCTCATCCTCATCATCATCATCATCATCATCATCATAGTCATCATCCTCCTCATCTTCATTATCATCATCATCCTCATCCCCATCAACCAACACATAATTCAAGCATGAACTACGTGGCATATTTAGTTTTTCTTATGAAACAAGTGTTAGCTACAAGGCACCCATAAGACGCTGCTACCCAGATATGATGCACTGGGAGCGCGCGGGCAAAAAAAAAACAAGAATGTGCATGCACCCTTGGAGGCGTGCATGCTCTCCTACTTCGATAGTGGCGAACCTCCACGCCGGATTGCTAATGTGGATAATAGGAGCGTGCCCGTGCTCCTAATGACACGTGTGCACCAGATTGCCAATGTGGACAATAGGAGCGCACGCATGCTCCTAATGACACATGCATGCCAGATTGCCAATGTGGACAATAGGAGTGTGCACGCTCCTAATGACACGCACACACATGTATATGGACACGCGCACATGTTTTGTGTGATTTCATAAAGGGATGCACATGCGTCCTTGTGTTAAAAAAAATTAGTGAACAATTTTGTTTGTTCATCATCATCATTCCATTGAAAATTCTTGAAAATAAAACTAGCGTAGATCCAAATCCTAGGCTCTATCAAGCGCTGAGAGGGATCAAATCTCTTAGTAGGTATCCATTAATTTGATTCAAACCAAAAGACACATCTTTTTATTTAAGGTTCACATGTAATATTTTATTATTAATATTTAATATTATTTATTGCCCACATATAATATTTATTATTATTTTTTATTTTGTTATGAACTAACATTACAACATTTCCCCATACATGGTTTTAAAACCATATGCAAGGCCCTCCTACAACCATGGGTTGTTTAGGAGGCCTTGCACATGGTCTTAAAACCATTAGTAAGGCCCTCCTAAACCATGTACAATAAAACTATGGGTTGTTTAGGAGGCTTTACACATGGTTTTAAAACCATGTGCAAGGCCCTCCTAAACCATGTACAATAAAATGATGCGTTGTTTAGAAGGCTTTGCACATGGTTTTAAAACCATAAACCATGTGCATGGTTTTAAAACCATGTGCAAGACCAACATTTTTTATTATTTTGTTAAGTAAAAATATTACAACATCTCCGCCATATTGTGCTTTTTTCCTCACCCATATTTTTTTATGGATAATTAAATTTTTACTTTTTTATTGTTTTGTTAGGTAGGAAGATTACAACATCTCCCCCATATTAGGTTTTTTTTTCTGGACGACGTTTATTTTGGCCTATAATTAAAAAAAAAAAAAGTATTAATAAAAATAACGTTATGTAACGTTACAAGATCTCCCCCATACTGGGCTGTAGAGCGCCTCTCGGCGCAATAAAATAAAAGTTTCAACTAAATCTATTAATATCATCCTCATCATCATTGTTCCTCACCATCATCCTCCTCCTCCTCCTCCTCCTCCTCCTCCTCCTCATCATCACCACCATCATCGTTGTCATTATCATCATCATCATCATCATCCTCATCATCATCCTTATAGTCATCATCCTCATCATCATCATCACCATCATTGTTCATCATCATCGTCATCGTCATCATCATCATCATCATCGTCATAATCCTCCTCCTCCTCCTCCTGTTCATCATCATCCTCATCCTCATCATCATCATCGTCATCATAGTCATCATCCTCGTCATCTTCATTATCATCATCATCCTCATCCCCATCAACCAACACATAATTCAAGCATGAACTACGTGGCATATTTAGTTTTTCTTATGAAACAAGTGTTAGCTACAGGGCATTCGCAATAAGCTGCTACCCAGATATGATGCAATGGGAGCACGTGGGAGAAAAAAAAATGAGATCGTGCATGCACCCTTGGAGGAATGCATGCGCTCTTGCTTTGGCAGTGGCGAACCTCCACGCCCGATTACCAAAGTGGACAATAGGAGCGCGTGCGTGCTCCTAATGACACATGCATGCCAGATTGCCAATGCGGACAATAGGAGCGCGCACATGCTCCTAATGACACATGCACGTCGAATTTCCAATGTGGACAATAGGAGCACGCACACTCCTAATGACACGCACGCACACATATATGGACACACGCACGTGTTTTGTATGATCGCATACAAGGATGTGCATGCATCCCTGTGTTTAAAAAAAAATAGTGAACAGTTTTGTTTGTTCATCATCATCACTCCATTGAAAATGCTTGAAAATAAAATAAAATAAAAGTTTCAACTAAACCTATTAACATCATCATCATCATCATTATTCCTCACAATCGTCGTCATCATCATCCTCCTCCGCCTCATCATCATCATCACCACCATCGTCATTGTCATCATCATCATCATCATAATCCTCATCCTCATCATCATCCTCATAGTCATCATCCTCATCATCATCATCACCATCATTGTTCATCATCATCGTCATCGTCATCGTCATCATCATCATCGTCGTCATCATCATCATCATCATCATAATCCTCCTCCTCCTCCTCCTGCTCATCGTCATCCTCGTCCTCATCCTCATCATTGTCATCATAATCATCATCCTCCTCATCTTCATTATCATCATCATCCTCATTCCCATCAACCAACACATAATTCAAGTGTGAACTACATGGCATATTTAGTTTTTCTTATGAAACAAGTGTTAGCTATAGGGTGCCCACAAGAAGCTGCTACCCAGATATGATGCAATGGGAGCATGCGGGTGAAAAAAAAACAAGAACATGCACGCACCCTTAGAGGTGTGCATGCGCTCCCGCTTCAGCAGTGGCAAACCTCCATGCTGGATTGCCAATGTGGACAATAGGAGCGTGCACGCGCTCCTAATGACACGTGCGTGCCCGATTGCCAATGTGGACAATAGGAGCATGCACGTGCTCCTAATGACACGTGCACATCAGATTGCCAATGTGGACAATAGGAGCATGTACGCTCCTAATGACACACACGCACACATATATGGACATGCACGCATGTTTTGTATGATCGCATACAAGGACGCGCGTGCATCCCTATGTTTAAAAAAAATAGCGAATAGTTTTGTTTGTTCATTATCATCATTCCATTGAAAATGCTTGGAAATAAAATAAAATAAAACTTTCAACTAAACCTATTAACATCATCATCATCATCATTGTTCCTCACCATCGTTGTCATCATCATCCTCCTCCTCATAATCTTCATAATCACCACGATCGTCATTGTCATCATCATCATCATCATTTTCATCCTTATCATCATCCCTATAGTCAGCATCGTCATCATCATCATCACCATCATTATTCATCATCATCGTCATCGTCATCGTCATCATCATTATCATGATTATCATAATCCTCCTCCTCCTCCTCTTGCTCATCGTCATCCTCATCCTCATCATCATCATCATCATCATAGTCATCATCCTCAACATATTTAGTATCATCATCATCCTCATCCCCATCAACCAACACATAATTCAAGCATGAACTATGTGCCATATTTAGTTTTTCTTATGAAACAAGTGTTAGCTACAGGGCGCCCGCAAGAAACTGCTACCTAGATATGATGCAATGGGAGCGCGCGGGCAAAAAAAAACAAGAATGTGCATGCACCCTTGGAGGTGCGCATGCACTCCTGCTTCGGCAATGGTAAACCTCCAAGCCGAATTGCCAATGTGGATAGTAGGAGCGCGCGCGCACTCCTAATGACACGTGTACGCCAGATTGCCAATGTGGACAATAGGAGCACGCATGTGATACTAATGAAATGTGCACGCCAGATTGCCAATGTGGACAATAGGAATGCACGCACTCCTAATGACATGCACGCACACGTATATGGACACACGCACGTGTTTTGTGTGATTGCATACAGGGACGCACGTGTGTCCCCGTGTTTAAAAAAAACAGTGAACAGTTTTGTTTGTTCATCATCATCATTCCATTGCAAATGCTTGAAAATAAAATAAAAGAAAAGTTTCAACTAAACCTATTAAGATCATCATCATCGTCATTGTTCCTCACCATCATCGTTATCATCATCCTCCTCCTCCTCCTCATCATCATCACCACCATCGTCGTTGTCATCATCATCATCATCATCATCCTCATCCTCATCATCATCCTTATAGTCATCATCCTCATCATCATCATTACCATCATTGTTCATCATCATCGTCATCGTCATCATTTTCATCATCATCATCATCATCATCATAATCCTCCTCCTCCTCCTTCTGCTCATCGTCATCCTCATCCTCATCCTCATCATTGTCATCATAGTCATCCTCCTCCTCATCTTCATTATCATCATCATCCTTATCCCCATCATCATCATCATAGTCATCATCCTCATCATCATCATTGTCATCATCATCATCATTGTTATCATCACCATCATATTCATCATCATCCTCATCATCGTCATCATAGTCATACTATTCATGATCATCATCATCATCATCACCATCATCATCGTTATCATCATCATCATCATCCTCATCATAGGCATCATCATTGCCATCATTATCATCATGGTCATCATCATCATGGTGGTCATCATCAACATCATTATCCTCATCATCATAATCATCATCATCATCATAGTCAGAGTCATCATGATCATCATCATCATCCTCGTCATCATCATTGTGATCATCATCATCATCATCACCATGATTTTTCATCATCATCATCATCCCCATCATCATCATCATCACCATCCTCATCATCATCATCATAGTCATCATCCTCAGCATCATCATTATCATCATCCTCCTCCTCATTATCATGATTCTATTGCAAATGCTTGAAAATAAAATCAAAGCAAAGTTTCAAATAAACTTATCGTCATCATCATCATCATCATTGTTCCTCATCATCATCGTCATCCTCATCATTGTCATCCTCATCATCGTCATCCTCATCATCACCATCATTGTTCATCATCACAATCATCATCATAACCCTCATCATCATCATCATCATCCTCATCCTCATCATCATCATCATAGTCATCATCCTCATCATCATCATTTTCATCATCCTTATCACCATCATCATCATCATCATCATTGTTCCTCATCATCGTCATTATCATCATCATCCTCATCCTCATCATCATCATCATCGTCACCATCAACATCATCATCATCATCATCATAATCATCATAATCATCGCCATCATAGTCATAGTCATCGTGATCATCATCATCATGATCATCCTCATCTTCATCATCATCATCATCACCATCATTGTTCATCATCATCATCATCTCCATCATCATCATCATCATCATCATCATCATCATCATAGTCATCATCCTCCTCATCATCGTCGTCATCATCCTCCTCATCGTCATCATCATTGCATTGCAAATGCTTGAAAATAAAATAAAAGCAAATTTTCAATTAAACCTATCATCACTATCATCATCATGATCTTTGTTCCTCATCATCGTCGTCATCATCCTCATCCTCATCCTTATCATCATTATCATCACCATCATTTTTCATCATCATTGTCATCATCATCATCATCATCATTATCCTCATCGTCATCATCATCATCATAGTCATCATCCTCATCGTCATCATTGTCATCATCATCACCACCACCACCACCATCATCATCATCATCATCATCATCATTGTTCCTCATCATCACTATCATCGTCATCATCCTCATCATTGTCGTCATCAACATCACCATCCTCATCATCGTAATCATCGTAATCATCGTCATCATAGTCAAAGTCATCATCATGATGATGATCATCATTGTTCCTCATCATCGTCGTTATCATCATGATCCTCATAATCATCATCACCATTATTGTTCATCATCATAGTAATCATCATCCTCATCATCATCATCATCGTCACCATCAACATCATCATCATCATCATCATCATCATAATCATCGTCATCATAGTCATAGTCATCGTGATCATCATCATCATCATCATCATCATCATCATCATCATCATCCTCATCCTCATCCTCATCATCATCATCATCATCATCATCATCACCACCATCATCATCATCATCATCCTCATCATCATCCTCATCATCATCATTGTCATCCTCCTCCTCCTCATCATCATCATTCCATTGCAAATGCTTGAAAATAAAATCAAAGCAAATTTTCAACTAAACCTATCATCATCATCATCATCATCATCACCATCATTTTTCATCATCATTTCCATTATCATCATCGTCATCATCCTCATCATCATCATCATAGTCATCATCCTCATCATCATCATTGTCATCATCCTTATCATCATCATCATCACCATCATCATCATCATCATCATCATCATCATCATCATTGTTCCTCATCATCATCGTCATCGACATCATCCTCATTATCATCACCATCATTGTTCATCATCATAGTCATCATCATCCTCACCATCATCATCATTTTCGTCATCAACATCATCATCATCATCATCGTAACCATCATACATTAGAGGAAATTTCAACTCAAAATGGGCCTCCTAAAATGAACTAATAAAATAATAGTTAAAATCATAAAATAATATTTATTAATTTTGGAGGAAGAAAAGAAAAAAACTACTTTTTTGTTTGTATTTTTGACATATCTCCCGATGTTTTTTACTCAAATTTCGATTGGGAGAGCTCGTCGGATGCGGAATTAAATTCTGCATCCAACGAGTACCCACTCGACATACTTTTGACGGACCCCGCTACCCCAAAAACAAGAAATACCTAAAAAAAATGGAATGATGATGTCATCATTCTGTTTTTTTAGGTATTTCTTGTTTTGGGGGCAGCGGGGTCTATCAAAAGTATGCCAAGTGGGTACTCGTTGGATGCGGAATTTAATTCCGCATCCAACGAGCTCTCCCGATCGAAATTTGAGTAAAAACACGGGGAGATATGTCAAAAATACAAACAAAAAAAATAGTTTTTTTAGGATACCTATCCCCAAATTTATATTAAAAAAGTGTTTAAGACCTATACGGTATTTAAAATTTAAAGCAATTCCATTGGCTAACACATGATGACATGGAATTTGAATAAAAGTTAAAAGGCCCATTTTGAGTTGAAATTTCCTCTAATGATCATCATCATCATCATCATTGTTCCTCATCATTGCCGTCATCATCCTCATCCTCATCCTCATCATCACCATCATTGTTCATCATCATAGTCATCATCATCCTCATCATCATCATCGTCGTCGTCATCAACATCATCATCCTCATCATTGTAATCATCATAATCATCGGCATCATAGTCATAGTCATCATGATCATCATCATCATCCTCATCATCATCATTGCCATCATTTTTTATCATCATAGTCATCATCCTATTCATCATCATTATCGTCATCAACATCACCATCCTCATCATCGTAATCATCATAATCATCGTCATCATAGTCATAGTCATCATGATCATGATCATAATCATCATCATCATCATTGTTCCTCATCATCATCGTTATCATCATCATCCTCATCATCATCATCACCATCATTGTTCATCATCATAGTCATCATCATCCTCATCATCGTCACCATCAACATCATCATCATCATCATCATCGTAATCATCATAATCATCGTCATCATAGTCAAAGTCATCGTGATCATCATCATCATCATCATCCTCATCCTCATCCTCATCATCATCACCATCATTGTTCATCATCATTGCCATTTCCATCGTGATCATGATCATCGTCCTCCTCCTCCTCATCATAGTCATCATCCTCATCATCATCATTGTCATCCTCCTCCTCATCATCATCATTCCATTGTAAATGCTTGAAAATAAAATCAAGGCAAATTTTCAACTAAACCTATCATCATCATCATTGTTCCTCATCATCGTTGTCATCATCATCATCCCCATCATCATCATCACCATCATTGCTCATCATCATTGTCATCTTTATCATCATCATCATCATCATCCTCATCGTAATCATCCTCATCATCATAATCATCCTCATCATCATCATTGTCCTCATCCTCACCATCATCATCATCATCATCATCGTCATTGTTTCTCATCATCATCATCATCATCATCATCCTCATCCTCATCCTCATCCTCATCATTATCACCATCATCATCATCATCATCATCATCGTCATCATCCTCATCCTCATCATCATCACCATCATTGTTCACCATCATAGTAATCATCATCCTCATCCTCATCGTCGTCATCGTCGTCATCAAAATCATCATCCTCATCATCGTAATCATCATAATCATCGTCATCATAGTCATAGTCATTGTGATCATCATCATCATCATCATTGTTCCTCATCATCATCGTCATCATCATCATCCTCATCCTCATCATCGTCCTCATCACCATCATTGTTCATCATCATAGTCATCATCATCCTCATCATCATCATCATCGTCGTCATCAACATCATCATCCTCATGATCGTAATCATCATAATCATCGTCATCATAGTCATAGTCATCATGATCATCATGATCATCATGATCATGATCATCCTCATCCTCATCATCATCATCATCACCATCATTGTTCATCATCATCGTCATCGCCATACTCATCATCATCATCATCCTCATCATCATCATCATAGTCCTCATCCTCATCATCATCATTGTCATCATCCTCCTCCTCATCATCATTCCATTGAAAATTCTTGAAAATAAACTCAAAGCAAAGTTTCAACTAAACCTATCATCATCATCATCATCATCATTATCATCATCATCATTGTTCCTCATCATCGTCATCATCATGATTGTCACCATCATCTTCGTCATCATCATCATCATCAACATCATCCTCATCGTCATCCTCATCATCACCATCATTGTCATCATCGCCATCCTCATCATCACCATCATTGTCATCATCGCCATCCTCATCATCACCATCATTGTTCATCATCATCGTCATCATCATCATCATCCTCATCATAGTCATCCTCCTCCTCCTCCTCATCATCCTCATCCTCCTCCTCATCATCATAGTCATCATCCTCATTCTCATCATTGTCATCATCATCATCATCATTATCATCAACATCATAGTCATCATCATCCTCATCATCGTAATCATCATCATAATCATTGTCATCATAGTCATACTATTCATGATCATCATCATCGTCGTCATCGTCATCGTCGTCATCATCATCATCATCGTCGTCGTCATCATAGTCATCATCATCATCATAATCATTGTTCATCATCATCGTCATGATCATCATCATCATCATGGTCATCATCAACATCATCATCGTAATCATCGTAATCATCATCATCATCATCATAATCATCGTCATCATAGGCATAGTCATCGTGATGATGATGATCATCATCATCATCACCATCATTGTTCATCATCATCGTCATCGCCATCATCATCATCATCATCATCATCATCCTCATCATCATAGTCATCATCCTCATCATCATCATTGTCATCCTCCTCCTCCTCCTCCTCCTCATTCCATTGCAAATGCTCAAAAATAAAATCAAAACAAAGTTTTAACTTAACAAATGCGCACACGCATGTTCAAATTTTTTTTTTAACTTAACAGATGCGCGCACGCGTGTTCAAAACAAAGTTTTAACTTAACACATGCGCACATGCGTGTTTAATGCACATGCACTTAGAAGCGCGAGCGCACTTCTAGTGCATGCACGTTATGTTTTAAACTACCCACATGCGTGATTTAAATTTAGAATTTTGGCGGGCACCTTTTTTCCGACCTATGTGGTGGATGACTTGGCTGCTTTGGTTTTAGGTTCAGGTTGCCAAACCAAGTGGTTTGGACTGTCTCATGACATAAAACATGTTTTGTACCACTTATCCTATTTCGTGCATGATTTTTCATATGCCACGCTTTTCCACTGCTAATGAAAATTCACACACTTGTGTAACTTTGCCTGTAGATTCTGAATATGTAATTTTTATTTAAATCTATTATTTTTTCAATTTTTTATTTAATTTTAAATGGACTAATGTCAATCTAACACAAAAGGTAGGTTGTTTGCTTCGGCTATAACTTTTGATTGGCTCGCCTATTTAGAAAACGGAAAAGAACCCGCACAAGAAGACACAAAGACCTACATCCTAAAAAAAAATATCGTTCATTGACTATGTTAAGACCAAGATGTCATGGACCAACGCTCGACCTTGTCATTTTAGGGCATCGTTGACTTCCTTAATTAAAAAAATATATATAACATAAATAAATATGGAAAAATAACGCTGCACTAGACACACCTGATATCTACAACTCTATATAATTTTTTTCACAAAATTCCACCATTTGCATACCAAGCGAATGGACCAACACAAACATATTCATTATTTTTTGGGAAAAAAATAACATACCAACCTTAGAAGAACCTGGTTTTTTGGGATTTATACTTAGTTTCCATAAATAAAAGTTATATATTCCGAAAGGTAATTCGATTGTCCACGTTTCATATTCTTATGCCATATTCCAAAAAGTTGTGTAGGTACCTCTAATATTGATTTTTGACGTTCAGATTTCTGTTTTTCCAGAAATCCATCAAGCAACGAACGCGTCATAAGTGACCAGCATTAGCTTGCACCAGCCCTACATGGAATATTCTCAAATAAATATCCTTCGATGTTCATATCCCAATGGAAGGTGGCTAAAATTGAATAAATGCATTTTAACCCATGCACCAAAGTTTTGTAATTATATTCGATTTGCTCTGCACTTTATTACACCTACATATAGTGCTTCCAAAAAGTGAACTAAAATACATTGTGCATATGAGTAAAGATTCTGCAAGAAAATAAATTTAAAAGAAAATGAGATTGCACTTTATTACACCTACATATAGTGCTTCCAAAAAGTGCACTAAAATACATTGTGCATGTGAATAAAGATTCTGCAAGAAAATAAATTTAAAAGAAAATGAGATTGTGCAGCTGGATGAAAAACTTCAATGCTTAAATATTTAACCTCCCTCCAATTAAAGATGTTTAATTTCTGCACCAACACCATAAAGTGCCACCTGATACTGCTTTCTTCGAGATGCATAAAACAAATACTTTTCTAGGCCTTCATTAAATATCCACCTTCTTTCACAGTTCAATACATCTTACAACATGACATATGCCTGGTGCATTTTCTCTACAACATAAAAAAAAATGTTATTTCTCTTTTCTCGTGGTCATGAACTTCTATACCAAGTTGATGGGGGTTGTTGCAAGTTTGTTGAATGTGAACAACAAAGGAATGTAAATTTTCATTATTAACCCCACATAAATTCTTCAAAAAGAAACTTCCAACTCCAAAAATGACTTTCTTCTGCATTGCTAATTCATTCAACACAAATATCATATGAAGGTCGAGGTTGAATTGCAGAGACCCAATCATCTTCTACTATTGTCACACAAATCAAAAATTGCCTTAAGGTGCATTGTACATATGAATAAAGCTTCTATAAAAAAATATATATTAAAAAAAAGAGTAAATCCTCTTACCCTTCCTTGCATAGATTTGTTAGACATATGACAAAATTTCCTTAAAAAGTAAACCCCTCTTGCCCTTCCTTGCATAGATTTGTTACACACAACAAAATTTCCTTAATATACGTTCATGGCCCAAAAGAATTGAGATTCTCTATCATAAATATGGTCAACTCAAGTTCATTCGAAATATTAAGCAATAAAAACTCTACGACCTCAAGTTCATTCGAAATCTTAAGCCATACTCAACTCTAGAATATTTTCATTCATCAGCGTAGATCCAAATCCTAGGTTCTATTAAGCGTCGAGAGGGATCAAATCTCTTAGTAGGTATCCATTAATTTGATTCAAACCAAAAGACACATCTTTTTATTTAAGGTTCACATGTAATATTTTATTATTAATATTTAATATTATTTATTGCCCACATTAAATATTTTTTATTATTTTTTATTTTGTTATGAACTAACATTACAACATTTCCCCATACATGGTTTTAAAACCATATGCAAGGCCCTCCTACAACCATGGGTTGTTTAGGAGGCCTTGCACATGGTCTTAAAACCATTAGCAAGGCCCTCCTAAACCATGTACAATAAAACTATGGGTTGTTTAGGAGGCTTTACACATGGTTTTAAAACTATGTGCAAGGCCCTCCTAAACCATGTAGAATAAAACGATGGGTTGTTTAGAAGGCTTTGCACATGGTTTTAAAACCATGTGCAAGGCCAACATTTTTTATTATTTTGTTAAGTAAAAATATTGCACATGGTTTTAAAACCATGCACATGGTTTATGGTTTTAAAACCATGTGCAAGGCCAACATTTTTTATTTTTTTGTTAAGTAAAAATATTACAACATCTCCGCCATATTGTGTTTTTTTTCTCACCCATATTTTTTACGAATAATTAAATTTTTACTTTTTTATTATTTTGTTAGGTAGGAAGATTACAACATTTCCCTCATATTAGGTTTTTTTCTGGCCCACGTTTATTTTGGCCTATAATTAAAAAAAAATATTTTTTATTAATAAAAATAACGTTACGTAACGTTAACGTTACAAGATCTCCCTCATACTGGGGTATAGAGCACTTCTCGACGCAATAAATATATTCATAAGGTTTTACTTAAACATATGATAAGTGTATTTTCTTCAAGAGAAAATAATACAATGAATTTTATATTATACATGAAAGAATATCCTTATAACATGGATGGGTCATTGTTTATTTTGATGATTTTTAAATCTTATATTAATTACTATTTGTGAATAGTTATAATTTTCACAATAAAATAATTGCAATAGTGTCAATAGGGAGTCCAAGTGCAGAGCATTAGTTCCAAGCTCCAAAGCCAAGTTGACACCAAGTGCAGAGCATTAGTTCCAAGCTCCAAAGCCAAGTTAACACCAAGTGCAAGTTGACACCACGTGCAAAGCATTACTTCCAAGCTCCAAAGCCAAGTTGACACCATGCACTAAGTTCGCAATCACCAAAGTCTCATGGTTGAGAGCGATACCAAACCTTGAGCCCATGGAGGACTATTGGTGCACTTGTGACGAGTACAATCTAGTAGAGTCTAGTACAACCTACATGAACATGGCCATGTTGGATCTGGTTTAAAATTATTTATTTCATCAATGCCAAAAGATGAATTCTGCTTCTTATTTCTCTACTGATATATATGATCATTTTCATAATCAACTTCATATTAAGCAAATACATAAAGCATTTTATATAAATCAAATAATCAATTTCATATTAAGTAAATACATAAAGCACTTCATATAGCAAATATATATAGCAGGGACTTGCTACCACATAGGCAAGACTTATGTGAAGCAAATACATATGACAGGGACTTACTGCCTATGTGGCAGGACTTACAGGCAGCCTATCTTGTTTTTACATATAGCAACTATTCATGCATAACTTGTTCTCATTACAACGACGACGAAATAGCTCATAGCCATCTCTTTCACAAATTAAAATCAAAACCTGCAATTTCAATACTAAAATCAAAACTTGCAATTTAGAGTATAACAGGATCTTTGAATCAATTCCAACAATTGAAACAGTTTTGTAATTTCAGCAATCGCAAATCCATCAAATTCCGCATTAGGTGACTGGAAAGGAGGTGATATGAACGCCCGTTATACTGTGCCTGCAGCGTATGTGTCTGAATAGATTCCTCTGGTTCCCCAAGTTGTTAACCCTCTATTACTTAATTCAAAGAGGAAGTACCCTCTATTGCGCCAAAAGGGGAAGAGAAAACCCTAAATGAATGGGATGGGTCGTTCGGCAACACGGAATCTGTTGGTGTAAAGAAATCAGCTGGTTGAGAAAGCATTTCGACAGCCTGGCCCATGGATGGTCTCACATCCTTGTCTTGCTCAACGCAGAGCAATTCTGTTTTCAGGACTCTCTCCACCTCTTCCCAATCAAAATTTCCGTGCAACTTGGCATCCACCACTTCCAACCCTCTCCCTTCTCTCATCTTTGACGACACCCACTGCACCAAATGTCCATAATTTTGCACTGTTGAACTGGATAACGAGCTCCGTCCAGTCACTATCTCTAACAGAACAATCCCAAAGCTATAAACATCCACCTTGGCTATGATTGGCAGATTCATCGCCCACTCTGGTGCTAAGTAACCCCAAGTGCCTCTAATTGTGGAGAAGGAGAATGCTTGATCTCTGTCTACCAGCTTTGCTAACCCAAAGTCAGAAACCCTGGGACAAAATTGCATGTCTAGAAGTATGTTTTGGGGTTTGATGTCACAGTGTAGAATCCATTCCAAACATTCTTCATGAAGGTAGGCTAAACCCTTTCCCGTGCCCACTGCAATCCCAAATCTTTCTTTCCAACCCAAAATTCTGTCATCGCTTTCTGCGAACAGATAATTGTCCAGAGACCCGTTTTCAACGTACTCGTAAACGAGCAACCTGTGATTTCTTTCTGCACAGAAGCCAAACATACGAACTAAATTCATGTGATGCACTCTCCCAATCATACTCACTTCTGCCCAGAACTGTTCATGACCTTGGCATACTCCTTCCAGTTGCTTCATCGCTACCACCTCACCATCGGGAAGCACGCCTTTGTACACCGTCCCAAACCCTCCTTCCCCAGTTTTATCCTGAAGTTATCCGTCGCTTTCTTCAATTCTGCAAAGCTGAACTTCTTGAATCCCCCGGGAAGCGCTGAGTAACGTAGACGATCATAGCCAGGATTTCTATATCCTCTAAACATATACCGCCATCCAAGTATTATGCAAACCAGCTCTGCGACACCAAACGCAATTGCAAATCCTAGCGTGTATTTGACAACGCTTCCTGTCTTATGCTTCTTGTATTTGCCTGTCCCAGAAACTGTTGGAAAATGGTAATTACTCGCAGATTAGTTCGCAATCTTCAGCCGACATAGTACGCAACTTTCAGCCGTCTTTGTCAGAGACCGTACAAGTCGAAATCTTGTCTGCCAGTCTGGCAAGGAGGAAAAGGCTCCGAGTAGGCAACATAGTCCAGTCGAATTCATTTCAGAAGCTAAGTTATTAGGTAGCAGTTATTACAGCCTTTAATGGCAGATCAGTCGACCCATGCTGTAGCAATTTTCAAATTGCCTATAAATAGAAGAAGCATTGTTGTAAATCAGTAGAGAAGAACAAAGAGAGAAAGAACAGTTGAAGCTCAAGCTTCTGTGCATGTAATTCAGTCGACGACCTGAAGCTCTGTAGATCGACGAGTCTGGTCGGACAAGTCTGGATCGACCATTTTGTAATCGACGAGTTTGTAGTACTTTGTTATTTCAGCATAGTTAATATATGAAATAGTTTGTGGTTGAATGCATGATTATTTGGCCGCATATGTTTCCAGATTTACTTCTGTAAATGTCTTTTACAGTTACTGTCAAGTGAAAGAACAAGAACCCATAAAATCTCACTGCGTGAAAGTTCCAGGTTTTACTACACATTGGTCGACTCAAGTCTTCCTACATATTTGGCACATGTTTCTCATAAGTTATTTGGATTTGTAAATCTGTCTATTTTTACTTCATTTTACTCACAGGTGAAAAGCATTTATAATTTATTAAGTCTTTAGACTTAGAATCATATCCCGTAGATTTCGACCAAAGCAAGCCGACTAGAGTGGTCGAAGAGCCGACTAGAGTGGTCGGTTGGTCAACCGACTAAGCAGCCAACTTGGTCGGAGAGCCGACTTGGTCGAAGGTCCGACTTGGTCGGAGTAAAATTGGTCGAGGTAAAAATCAGTCGGGCAAGTAAGTTGGAGTAATTTCGGTCGAGTGAAGGACCGAATAAAATTTTGCAAACTTGTCTAGTCGGACATAGACAAGTTTCACCCGACTGGTGAAAAAGAAAAGTTGGTCGATGTGAAAAGGTAAAATTTGAAATTTGAATTTCGACTGAGCCCTAAACTCAAGTTTAGTCGGCTCGGTTTTGGCTATAGCAAAGGCTGGGAAGCACTAGTAGAATTAGAAGCAGAAGAGTCATCACTGAAAACTTTGATGTACATGTGGTTCTGCATACCCAGAGATCTATATCCATTGACAAGTAAAGCCTTAGGAAAACAAGTTCCTGTGCCATCCATTCTGTAACCAAATCCTTCACATCTGCTGTCATTCATGCACAAACTTTTACACTGTTTCAACGTGATCCCACCTGTATAGGAGCTTAGATCGTAGCCATAATAATCTGTGTGTGGAAGAGCAATAAGCTTTGTCTCGGACGCACTATGCCCAGTCAGGCTTTTATTGCGCTGTTAGCCTTGGAACCAATCGATGGAATCTTTTCTGTGAAAACCAGGGGGACAGATACAACTGAGACCCGGAGTGTATATGCAGAGACCGTTGATACCACAGAAGCCATGAACGGAACATTGATCAGGAATCGCCATCCAGATAATGTCCCACAGACCTGTCTGTTCCACCAAGCTGTATAGTCTCAGGTTTCCATCAGAGTCCAAAGTTAATATTCTCTTGGGGCCTTCACCATAATCTGACGCCTTCAAGGTAAACCCGTCAATTGACTGGAAATTACCGAAGCTGTCCAACACCGCGTGGCGGCTACTATTGTATGGGCTTCTGCCGTTGGCAAAGTTTTGGAGTGAAGGAAATGGCCAGTAGTTGCTTGAGAGCTCTGATCCCTCGTAAATTAGTCGAAGGATGTTGTCGCTATCGAAATATAGACTATAGTGGCCTCGGTTAAACGTGGAATTTCCAAATCTGGATATCAACTGCGCTGCATTTTTATTGAGGGGCTGGAGTGGAAGAAGAGTATCGGTTGGGTACTGGAAGCTTTCCCACACGGAATGATCATCTGAAGAGTCGTTTAACACGAGATTTCCCGTTTCTAGGAGAATAGCCTCATTTACATTCATGTTACTGGTGTTGGTATTCCAGACAACACTACCATCTGCATCCCACAGAACGAGGTTTCCATCTTTCTCCAAAGAAAGACGAGAAAATCTTCCGTTGACAGGTTGATCTCGGTTGGCCACCCATGTAACTGTTCGGTTGGGTGTCTGAGTATACCATATGGCAAAAGCATAAGCATTGTTTCCCACTCCATAATATCCAGCAGAAAATGTTTCATTGGGAGAAATCAAGCAAGTTGTGTTCTGTTCAGGAGTTAGTGAAGAACCGGGGATCAGCCGATTTATTTTAGTGATGCACTGATTGTTGGAAATAGGAATTCCAGAAACAAGCCTGAAAAGAAACAAGAAGCACGTGAGCTGAGCAGAGAACAAATGCCAGCAGAATCCCTCTGATGTTTCCTTTATGGGCAGGCCAACTTTGAGAAGCCTGAACCCTGATCCCCAACAAAAGACTGCCACTTTGTGATAGACAAGAGCCACTTTGGTATTGACAAGTTTTCTATTGTGTGTCGCGCGCGCTTCAAGCTATACAGAAACGAGTGACGACGACTGTTACCCTGGCTGCTGCAGAATCACCGATACCGAAAACACCATACGGAGAAAAAAGGCAAGTGCCCACTGCCGACGATAACTCTCGTCCCCCATTCTGAATTAAATCTAATATGTCTAGCAGACAGAGTTACCCAAATGAATTGGGCACCGGAATAAGCTAGCTATGGAGCAAACCTCCCTCCATCGGACGGACGAGGAGCAAAGTCAACGTTGACTTTGCTCCTCCTCCGGATGGAGAGAGGTTTGCTCCATAGCTAGCCCACGCCACGTCGCACCCATTGGGCACCTAGACAGTAGACCGTTGTGAATCATCTGAATCTCTAGAAGGTCGTGATATCTTGAAAACCGTTCACAGCCGGAAAGTTATCCAATATAAGAACCGAAGAGTCAAGACCTGATTTTTTATAACACGTGGACGGCCGCATCTTTCACCAGCAGCGATAGTCGAGACTCGAGACTAATAAAATTGTAAAGTCAAAGTTGTACAGCTGAAGAAGATTAAACCATAAGACGATGAGAAGATTCGGTGAACGCCATATCTTCCTCTAAGACGTGACTTGGTTGTTAAATGGGTTGGATACTTAACCTACAGTTCAAATTTTTCATCAAAAGTAGAAAAATTATATTCTTGAGTAATCCATAGTTTTGTAGATACCATCTGCCAAATATTACAATGTGTAAAAATATGATTAACAGATTCATCCTCCAACTTGCACAGAGTACAAATATTTGGACCATTCCACCCCCTATGGTATAGATTGTCCCAAGTCAAGTAGTAATTTTCTAGAGCAAGCCAAAGAAAGCATTTAAGCTTCAACGATAAATGCCATTTCCACAATCTACCCAACCACCATTTTATATCTATTGTAGGTAAACTTTTAGCAATTTCTAAATAAACAGACTTCACACACACATGACTTGTAGCACCATTCAAGGACCATACCAAGATATAATCTTTTTCTCCAAGCCTAATCCAAGCTTTGTGAGTGAGAATATATAGCCATTGCATTCATCAACCCAATGACTACCAAATCCCAGATTGTTTGCAAGTAGCCACTAGAATTTTGGTTGTCTTAACCACTCTGGTCTTTTGATATGAGCAAGAGCATGGAATCCAAATTCATACAGATAACTTAATATGTATGGAGAGAGTGTATAATTCTTCTATAAATCAATAATAGTATCAATCCCTACTAGAATTTTCAAACCATTTCCAACTTTCCATGAAAGTCCTATACTTATCCAGGAGAAAGACAAAATAAAACCATTTCAAAAGTTGGTAACATTACTAACACTTTCCACATGGTTTCTAATACATTTGACAGTGTCACCCTTTACATATGTTTCCTTTATCACATCACATTAGAGGCCATACCCAAACATTAAGGCTCTCCACATACTCTTCGCACGCAAAGTTGTACTGAACCAATGTATGTTCTTAGTATCCCAACACCAATCATTTTTGGTTTAGAAAGTCTATCCCATCTTTCTAGATGAATCTTGTTTCCAAATGTAGATCCAAACCAAAAGAAATTAAACATCAAATTTATGATCATATGAAGTGTGAATTGTGGAACATGAGTCATGGAGAACCAATAAACAAGGATCTCAACCAACACAACTTTAACAAGTGTGAGCCTATCACCAAGTGAAAGGAGTCTATGTCCAATTCCCTATCATCTTTTCCTCCTTTTTTAGAAGCCAAATCCAATCTTTAACTCTGTAGCAATTTGGTTTTAATTAATATCCCATATATTGGAAACCATCTGCCATCTTAGTCACTTGGAAAGGTAGAAAGGAAGCCATATGTAAAAGATCAATATTAGATACATCATTCTTGATGAAGATGGACTTTGTGGCACTCACCTCTGTTACGGAGAGAAACTTCCTATGGCTTAAGGGTACCAAACAGATAGTATGACATCATAAATCAATATTTCCCAATATGCAAGAACAGTAAGCAAATCTAACACTAAGGGATATCGAATCGCACCTTATTTTGGACGGTTGAAGTAGATCCCCATTAAGCTTTTCCAATGTAATTGCAATTAAAACTTTCTCTCAACAACAACAAACAAAGTAAGCATGATATATATAAATGTGTTTGAGCTATCCTAACATATATAATCAACCATGTATAAGAAATTTAACACATCCATGGATTCAATATTCATATTTAAAATGCACATGAATTGAACAGGAAAAGATATTTCTATTAATAAATCAGAGATGCAATAGTGACAAACTCTGTCGGCACGTCTGCGAACTGGAGAAACCGAGTCCTCCACTTGGGCCTCCGCCACTTCAATCCTCCATCTCTCTATAGAAATCTCACAAAGAAAGCGGCAAGATTGGGAAGAACACTATGTGCTCCAAGGGACAAAGGGATGCAGACTCAAGTATAAGCAAAGTCAAGCCAACAATGGACTATAGTTTTCTTGCTCTTCAATTTCTCCTCCTTCAATGTATCCAAGGGGTTCCTTATATAGCACTCCAAAGAGGTAATGGAGGGTCGAATCCGAGCATTCTCAAGGAATTTAGAAGGCCAAGAGTCAATTTATTCGGACTCAAATGAGGAAAACTCCAAAACTATTTGTCATTTTGCACACATCCCGATGTCACCGTTTACATATGTTTCCTTTATCACATCACATGAGAGGCCATACCCAAACAAGACTCTCCACATACTCTTCACACACAAAGTTGTATTGAACCAATGTATGTTCTTAGTATCCCAACACCAAACATTTTTGGTTTAGAAAGTCTAGCCCATCTTTCTAGATGAATCTTGTTGCCAAATATAGATCCAGACCAAAAGAAATTAAACATCAACTTAATGATCATATGAAGTGTGAATTGTTCCACAACTCACAATATAGATCACACAATTTACTCAGTTATTGAAGAATGAAACAGTGCAAAAATGGCTTGCAATTGTGAATGCTTTTCATTAATCAAAGAGTAATTAGATAATAATTACAATGAAGTACAATGGCTTAAATAGCCACATGCAATTCAAATAAACATGAAGAAATTCGAATTGATTAGACTCTACTTGACTGTAGGTAACTAAGACCTTGTCTAAACCATTACCAGAGTTCTCAAACACAACTCAAGTGTCTACTTCAGTGTTGACTGAGGCTAACTGTCTGCGGTAGGTTAGAAATGCGCCTCTCCTGTATGTAGCCATGCAAACCTAGCGCTAACTAAATGTAGAGGACTATAACTAAATGTAATTGCCTCCTAACTCAGCTTGACTAGTCACTAACTGAACTCAACTGATGAAGGTTGGTATCGACACTCCCAGTGGCTCCTAAGTTGTAGGGATTGGTCTGGGAGGCTCCTAAAATGATGCATGCAAGTGTAATCAGTGGTAGTAGGCGTCAATTAGTGTTCCCCACACTTTAGTAATTGGAACATGTGCCCCAATTAGGCCAAGTGGACCCAATGGTGCTAGTGACTAAAAATAGACTAGATGGACTCTCGATTTAGACATGTCTCCTGATTTAGACATATGACCAAATTAGACAAGGAAGGATTAATAATCCTAACACCCCTTCTGAATGCTAACTTGGAAAATATGTGGGCCCTAGTAACTAAGACCATAGGTCACCCACTACATCAAGTAAAGTAAAGTAGTTGGTCAATACAAGGAGCTGGGGAAAAAACCACATGGGAAACCCCCCCCCCCGCCCCTCTAATTAAGCAGGTAGAATTAGGCTCAATCTGGTTCTTTTGTGCACAGGTATCCTGGGGCCGGGAATGTGAAACTCTCCATCATTATGTCTGGAGGAATATTCCTCTTTGGAATAAGAATGATATGCTCAACTAAATCAGAAATATAAACAGCTGTCGGATGAAGACTGGACCCATGTAGAGCAACTGAAATCAACTGATAAGTCAGAAAAGGTTCTTGAGGATTCAGAGCATGTAAGGAGAAATCAAGAAACTGATATGTTGTAGCCATGAGTGGTAAAATTAACCCTAAGTTTTAGGAGTAAGTGTTCAGGCGGATGCAGAATGTCTTCCTCTTTACTAGTTCTGTGAAGAGATGAACATGTGATCAATGGTAGAGAAGCACTGGGACTGTGGAGAGCGAATGATGGAGCTCCATAATCTAATATAGCTTCAGAAATATATAATTATTCACAAAATAAAATATCAGCAACCTCATAAGAGGAAACTAACACCAAATCCCCAGCAACAGTTTTGAAGAGAAATTGCGGTACTTGATTTTTCACACCGGAATTGGTGAGAGAAGCTACACACATGACTGAAACACCTTGGATTTTAAAATTTGAACCAAATAATATCAGATAATAAATTAAAATAGATATAAATAGGTTCACAACAGATCCAAAACTGTGAAATGAAATCAAATCCCCAGCAGCAAGTTCGAAGGAGACTTGCGGTACTTGTTTCTTCACACCGTTGATGAGAATAGCTACAAGCAGTACTGAAGGTTTATGAACCTGAAATTTTGAACTAAGAAATATCATATTAGATCCAAATAATATCATATCAGATCCAATAAGGTTCATATCAGATCCAAAAGTATGGTCAACTGAGACGGTGGATGCACAATTTTCTTCTTCTTCAAAATTCTGAATTTTGGTGCATGTAATCCTGCAGGAATTTGCTGGAAGATCTAGATCATGGGGAGTGAATGGATCACTCTGGTAATCTGATATTTCTTCCAAAATATCCAAGGTATTACATATTTTCACACCATTAGAAATATTAGAGGGAGAAAAATAAAATTTCTCTTCACTTTCAGAAGCAATTACTGGCAAATTTTGCACAGAATTCAAAGGAAAATCACCGGTGAATGTTTGCATGGAAGTGCAGTAGTATTTTTCTTCAATATAATAGATTCTAATGTCTTATTCTATTTTATACATATGAGGAGATGAGATTTCAGATATCTCATAAACTTCCTGAGCATCAGGAGAAGGAGTCACTGCAAGGAGACCGTCTTCAATTTGAATTGACTGTGTAGAAGATTCTGCGTCTTCATCATCTTGAATAACTTCATTAGAGAGAGTGGAGGCCTAGAGTTTTGGATCAAGAATTCTTATGGTGCTATATTTTCTCTCCAAAGTGCTATTATGATCCTCATCAATCATTCCAAAGGTTCTGTCCAATCTTGTCCATAGTTCATGTGGATCTTTAATAGATCTACTGAGGTAGCGCAAGCTAGGAGAAAGAGCCAATTTCATTATTTCAAAAGCTGCATCCTTGGAATTTATCCATTCATTCCCAATCTCAAAATATTCTCTATCGAATCCATCAGATACCATATAGAGATCTTTTCTATTCATAAATACAAACATCTTCACATTCCATTCAAAATAGTCTAAGGATTGGGTGAGAAGAGGAACTGATGAATCCATTTCGAAGTTGTACCTGCAAAACAAAAAAAAGGGCATCGTAAGGTCGGACAGCTTGCGAATTTCAGGTTTTCATCACACCTAGCATAGGTGATCAAGCTTTATCAACAATTCCTTAACTTGGGGTATTAAGTGGTAAACCTTTTGCTTATGGTGCAGAGCTGGAAGGAACAATTTTGCTAAAAATGATCCAGTAGGAGATCTAAGGAGGGGAAGTGCCTTATCCGTAGAGGCTTTGATACCATATTAAATTGAGCACATAGATCCGTGGACAAACACACAACTCACAATATAGATCACACAATTTACTCAGTTATTGAAGAATGAAACAGTGCAAAAATAGCTTGCAGTTGTGAATGCTTTTCATTAATCAAAGAGTAATTAGATAATAATTACAATGAAATACAATGGCTTAAATAGCCACATGCAATTCAAATCCACATGAGGAAATTCGAATTGATTAGACTCTACTTGACTGTAGGTAACTAAGACCTTTTCTAAATCACTGTCGAAGGACTCAATAGTTAACTGACCTTGTCTAAACCATTACCGGAGTTCAATGGAGTTCTAAAACACAACTCAAGTGTCTACTTCAATGTTGACTGAGGCTAACTGACTGTGGTAGGTGAAAAAAAATCCTCTCCTGCATGCAACCATGTAAACCTAGCTCTAACTGAATGTAGAGGACTAGAACTTAATGTAACTGACTCCTAACTCAGCTTGACTAGTCACTAACTGAACTCAACTTATGAAGGTTGGTATTGACACTCCTAGTGGCTCTTAAATTGTAGGGATTCGTATAGGAGGCTCCTAAATTGATGCATGCACATGAGATTAGTGGTTGTAGGCCTCAATTATTGTTCCCCACACTTTAGTAACTGGAACATGTGCCCCAATTAGGCCAAGTGGACCCAATGGTGCTAGTGACTAAAAATAGACTGGATGGACTCTCGATTTAGACATGACTCTTGATTTAGACATATGACCAAATTGGACAAGGGAGGATTAATCATCCTAACAAACCTTCATTGACTTCTGCCACTTTGAAAGTAAGAACAAACCCATATATTACAATAGGCCATTCACCGAGAACTATGAGTTACAACACACCGTAGGGAAACTGAATATCCCTACCTTGGAGGGTGCCTGTGGTGGCCCAACCTAGAATTGGGTACAAAAGTTGGATACATACTTCTAGCTCAACCCAATGATTGATTCAAATGTCATTAAATTGGATACATTTCATTTGGATGGAGAAGCACGTGAGTGGTGGTACCATGGGTTAGTGACACTTGGTCACAATACCATCACACCGTACCTAGATTTTACACAGAGGCTCATTGAGCGGTTTTATCAGAAGGACCTTGAGGTGCACTTTAGAGAGATGGAACAACTCAACAAGATAGGTAGTGCATATGCATTTATTTCAGAGTTTCAGAGGATAGAAGTCATGGTGATAGATATATCAGAGAGCAGGTTGATTATGTTGTTCAAAGAGGGTCTCACTAAACCCTTACGAGGATGGGTGAAGTCCTATAGGCCCACCTCCCTAGAAGATGCCATCATCCGAACTAGAGATTTGGAGGATGCAGTACCCAAAAATAGGTTTCCTCTTAGAACCAATTTCCCTATTAAAGATAAAGAGAGGAAACCCTTCCAGAGAGAATGGCCCAGGAAAGAATGGATGGACAATGATACCCGACAAGACCTTCAAAGAAAGAAGTTATGTTTCACTTTCCATGAGCCATGGGTACCAGGTCACAGATTTTTAGGAAAGGGAAAGCCCTACTACATAGAGGCCTATTTCAATAGTGGGGAGGATGAGTATGATCAAGATAAGGAGAACGGAGAGACACCAGAGATAGTTGATGAGGGACAGGCCTCAGGAGGTACCATTGCTACCATGACAGGGGTTCCTAGATTCCACACTCTACGGATCAGAAGTAACCTACAGGGCCATAGAGTGGGAGTATTGATAGATGGTGGGGAATCCCACAACTTTATTAATGTTGTATGGGTTAAAAGGAGGGGAATTCAGACTAAGAGTTTTGATGGGTTTTTAGTAGCTGCAACAGGTCACACCATGAAGTGTAGTCAAAGGATTCCTAAATTAAAAGTAACACTTGGGAATTATACAGTGATAGAGACATTTTATGTGGTAGATGTACCTGACATGAGTGTGGTATTAGGAGTTCAGTGGTTGTATTCCATAGGGAAGTATTCCACGAACTACCAGACCATGGAGATGGAGTTCGCAGGAGAAGAGGGACATACTGTAGTATTGAGAGAGATGAATACCTACCCTCCCATGGGATGGAGGCAGTACTCCGACATGGAGATATTGAGTGGGTAGCAAAGTGTTTGTTTGGTTACCTTCAAGAAACCACCAGATCAGGCCACCCAACATCTAGCAGATATAGAGGCCTTACTGTAGAAGCACAAGGTAGTATTTGGAGACCTTCCAGCAAGTCGACCACCATATAGGGGAATTGAGCACATTATTGAGTTAGAGGAGGGGACTCGGGAAGTTATCACCACTCCTTATAGACATCCCAAGAGGTAAAAAGATGAGATAGAGAGTACAATCAAGGAACTACTCAAGCTAGGGTACATCAAACCTAGCTCCAGTCCCTTTGCATCTTCAGTAGTGTTAGTAAAGAAAAAATATGGAACCCTACGCATGTGCATTGATTACAGGGCACTCAACAAGAATACCATAAATAACAGGCATCCCATCCCCAGGATTGATGAGCTGATGGATGAAATACATGGGGCAAAGTACTTTTCCAAGATTGATCTCCGCTCATGTTACTATTAGATTCAGAGCAGAGAATAGGATGTTTCAAAGACCGCTTTTTGTTACCACTACAGACATTATGAGTTTTTAGTGATGCCATTCGGTCTCACTAATGCACCAACTAATTTCCAGTCATGCATGAACCATATATTCAAGGCTCAGTTATGTAAGTATATTTTGGTATTTTTCGACAACATATTGATATACCCTAGAACTTGGGAAGAAAATTTGAGACATCTAGATGAAGTACTTGGCATTCTATAGGAGAAGTCACTATATGCCAAAATGTCCAAGTGTGAGTTCGTCATGCAGGAGATGTTATACTTGGGGCATGTGATAGGGGCCAATGGGGTCTAGGTGCACTTAGAGAATATTTGGGAAATAGTGGATTGGCCTACACCTAAAAATGTGATAGAACTGAAGGTATTTTGGGCATTTGCACCTACTACAGGAGGTATGTCAGTGGATTCTCACAAATGACCGCACCCCTCACAGATATTAGAAAGAAGAGGGCATTCAATTGGTTAGAGATAGCACGAAAAAAATTCGAGAAAATGAAAAAGGTAATGAGTTCATGCCTAGTATTATCTTTACTAGAATTTTCTCAACCCTTCATGTTAGAATGCGATGCTTCAGGAGAGGGAATTGGGGCAATTTTGATGTAGAACAACCACCCCATTGCATTTGAGAGCAGGAATCTCAAAGACTATGAGCACGAGTATTTGATATATGACTAAGAGATGTTATCCATTCTCCATCCGCTAACCAAGTTCAGGCAGTACTTGGTGGGAGGTAGATTCAAGGTTAAGACAGATCACAATAGCTTGAAATACTTCCTAGAGAAGAAAGAGATAAATGAGAGACAACAGAAATGGGTAAGAAAAATTCAAGCGTATGACTTCAAGATTCAGTACGTAAAGGGAAAGAACAATGTATTGGTCAATGCACTTTCCAAATGACCAGCTACTTTATCCCTTATGAGCATCTCATTGGATTGGAGATCTCCTCTTTTGGTTGAGTAATCCAAAGATAAGTTTGCTTGCGAGCTTTTGGATGGACATATTCAGGATTATAGGTACTAGGTAATTGATGACATCATGTAATACAAGAATAGAATATTCTTGGTTCCAGAGTCTTCCCTCAAGAATAATATTTTGCAGGTATCACATGATTCACCATTAGCAGGGCATCAAGGGTTTCTCAAGACCTACAGACATATTAGAGAAAGGTTCTCATGGAAGGGCCTCAAGAATGATGTGATACAACTGTGAGAGAGTGTAGCTTGTGCCAACATAACAAAATAGAGCACACCCACCTGACTGGTTTACCACATATCTTACCTATTCCTGAGCAGAAGTGGGAGAGCATCTCTATGGAATTTATTACTAGGCTACCCAAGGTTCAGGGTAAAGACTGCTTATACGCAATGGTGGACATATTGACCAAGTTCTCTCACTTCTTTTCAATTTCTTTAGTAGCGCAGGTAGCAGAACTATTTTTCAGAGAGGTATTTAGAATCCACGGGTTACCCAAGACCATTGTCAGTGACATGGGAAGCAAATTCACAGGAGCCTTTTGGCAAGATATTTTTCGATTAGTGGGGACTGAGTTATCCATCAGAACAGGTTATCATCCACAAAGTGATGTGAAGGCATAGATTGTAAATAAGTGGATTGAGGGATACTTGAAAAATTACGTATCAGGTCAGCAGAGGACATGGATCAAATGGCTACACTTGGGTGAACATTGTTACAACACCACCCACCATATGACGATTGGGATGACCCCTTTCTGAGCTCTGTATGGGTATGATGTTTCCACTTTCGCATACCAAATATTCGGCAATAACAAGGTGCCCAAGGCCAAAGAGTGTATTCAGGAGGGTCAAGATATCCTCAAGATACTCAGGGAGAACATACATGCTGCTCAAAATCAGCAGAAGATATATGTGGACATGCACAGGGTTGAGTGCATTTTTGAGGTAGGAGACTTCATTTATTTATGCCTCCAAACTTACCAACAATCATCTTTTAAAAATAAAGGAGCGAAAAAACTCAAACCTCGCTTCTATAGGCCATACAAGATAATCTAGAAGGTTGGAGAGGTAGCATATGAGCTAAAACTACCCCCGGAGAGCAAGATTCACAACGTATTTCATGTATCCAACCTCAAGAAGGAATTCAGTTAGTAGATTGTTACATATTCCGAGTTCCCCCCCTTGATGATGAGAGGAAATTGATTATGATTCCTGAGCAGATCCTAGAGGTGTGAGAGTAGAAATTGAGGAACAAAATCATTAGAGACTACTTGGTTTAGTGGAAAGATTTGTCGATAGAAGAGGCCACTTGGGAGGGAGAACACGTATTACAACACCTAACTTTATAGTTGCTTGAGGGTAATAAAATTCGAGCGGATAGGAATGTAATGTCCTCTTCTACTAAGGCATTAAGGATCGACTCACTAACCTATATGATTCCCATAGGTTCAAGCGAGCATTGATAGTTAGGGAATCAGCTATGGACTGATGCCATATAAGAAGATCTAGGGCATCAATATTATATCATCATTGGTTAGACGGGGACGACCAGAGCCAAAGGCCACCTACATGCATGACATTTGAGCATTATTTCATGATGCATGCACCCGATTGAGTCTCCATGCAGCTGCATGCAATTCAACTGCAAATTAGAAGTTAAAGTGACCTAAGTAGGTCAAAATTTAGGTTATTTGTAGTTGAAATATTATAAAATAAAGGTAAAGTGAATGGAAAAGGAAACTTATATGATTATTGATTTGAGGATTTGCATTGGGGAGATCGACAAGCTAAGTTGGGGTTGAGTGCATGCTCAACTAACTAGTGTATTTCGGTAGTGAAATATATCTTCCCTAGTTCATCATTAGGTTGGATCATTCAGATTCAACACTACTTCATCATCAGGTTAGATTCAACATTTGCTTCATGAGATTGATTATTCATCTAGTTGGAGGGTTTCGCCATCATACCATGGTACCGTGGTCAAAGAATATCCATTCGTTTTATTCTCTATAGAGGGAAGAACTTCTGCATGCTGCTTATATTCATCTCAGAACACCCTCATCACGCTTCCCATGGAAAAAGGGCATCTCAGCTTGAGTATCAAGCAATTTATCATCATTGCTCCCTTTTTGGAAGGCATTTTTCTGCATGGGAGAATTCAGTTGAGGAGGACACTCACGTTTTGGGCTATTGAGCCATTGTTTCTTCTGCATGCTACTTCCATCACTGCCAGAGGGGTAATATAACCCTATTGCACTTCATGTGGGTTTTTCAGCCATGGATTATTTATTATTGAGGAGCATCTATAGCTTTAGAGGAGGGCGCATTCACATGTGGAGGACTATTTGTCTTATCTCCCTAGTTCTCCATCAAAATCCTTGCATGCGGGGACCATCCTCTTCATCATCAAGATATCTACATATTGGTATGTACATGCATTAATTTCTCCTATTTTCTAGCATTTTAGTATTATATAGGGCACAAATATACATGCAACTGCATGCATGCAAAAATCAGGGTTTGCTTTCCTATTTTATTGAGGCATAAGCCTACTAGCTGTCTACAGTACACACAGAAAAAGAAAAATATCAGTTTGGAATATTACAGGCTACGACCCCCTTTTAGGCATATAGCCTTCCCTAACACCACCCTACCTTTGTAATATGATTTTATCAGACTTCCATATCTCTTTATATATTTAATACTGTCACTGGTTACTCATTCCTTGGCCTCTGTATGCTTCTACTGCATGGATATGGACAATAGAGACAACTTACTAAACTCAAAATCTTTTCTTATAAGTACCTTTACCAACATATCTCTTCATTTTGGAGTTTCACAATTTCTCCCGTTCAATCTAGAGTTGTTCTTATTCATCAAACATGTATCCTACTTCTCTGCTTAATTATTTTTAACTCTGTTTAATGTTATCAGTCACAACTATTACACTCAAATTCTATCACCAGCATGTGATAGGGTCCCTAACATAGATATTTTCCCTCAAATCCCAAACTTGAAGTGAAACATTCTCTAGATGTTGGTCTTAACATACAAAACTTCATCACCGCTCTTCCTCTTAAGAAGATAAGTGGTAACTTATGCAGTGCCTCCCAAGCTATGTGGAAACTAGGCGGTGCCACCACCTTTAACCTTTATTGTTGGCATGGTTCTCACCTATCACCGCTATGTCATAAAGGAGTATAAGTAGTGCCACTTGGTAAAAAGTGAAAAAAGGAGGTTTCATGAAGCTTCTAGAACAAAAGCCTCGTGTCTAGCCTTAGCCCTACTCACCTAGGTCAGTTAAGCTCGAGATACTCCCTTTGAGGATCTCATGGCCACCTCACCCACCAATTTCTCAACCATTCCTATCCCTTTGAGCCCTATAAATACAAGCTCATAATCCATGGTTGAGGGGAGAAAGAAAGAAGTAAAGTCATGCTGTTGAATTAACATCCTGACCTAATCCATTAGAGAGCATAAAGGAGCAAGTTGAAGCTATTGGGGATGAGGTGTTAGTCTTGTGAAGGATTGCATCAACACTAAGGAAAAATGGTTGTAAGCTCTTTCATTCATCTATTAATGCAAAATTGATTTCCTTCCCATATATCTGTTGTGTTATAATCTCACATATATATTATTAGATTCCTTAGTCACTAATATGGACCTATGGATAGTTTTATGGTATCTTTGATGTTGTTGTATGTTTGATGTGCTTCTGCAGGTCAACAGGTCTTTCCTCAAAGTTTTATTCTAGACATCTATAGCTTTTAGGGAAAGTCTTCAACCTAGTTGTTACTCATTTGTTTTGTATCTGAACCATTCAGACCAGAGGAATAGCTTATGTCTGCAGAAGGTGTTATATTCCTAATAACAAATTTGGTGACTCCGCTGGGGAGTACTTATTTGATCTTCCTCAGTTTTTGAACTACTCTTATCCGAATCCAAGCTCTAGCCTCCAATATTTGCAGTCAGATCTACATCTGACCTAGTGAATCTTTGGTTTGAAATCTTCAGAACTCTTCGGATATGAGTCACCTTGACTTTATATTCTATGTATTGTTGTTGATTCATCATTTCTTGTAGAGTTTTTGCAATTTTTAACTTGATTTTTTCGCTCTCCTTGTGTTCTGGATTGTTACAGGGAACCGTGCATGTGCCTTAGGCAACAAGTGGTGCCACCACCTGAGTCCAATTAGCAATAGGCAGTGCCACAACCTGAGTTCAGTGAACAAGAAGCAGTTCTACTTTGAAACCGCTCTTTCAGCAACCCCTTCGGCGCGGTGCCAGGTAGGCCTGTCCCAGACCTTGATTTTTTCAAATTTTTGCACAAGATTTGTGATTTTTTGATTTTTGTGTGTTCAGTTATTTTTGTCCAGACTTGTTTGAAGTTCCTTGAGTGATTGAAATCTAAAATTTTTATGTGGAAATTGCTTATTTGTCAAAATAAAAAAAACTAGGTTAGATTCATCATTCATTACTAATTGTAAGTTTGTTCTGAAAGGATTTTTTGGAAGCTTTAGGTCATATTAGATCTCTACATGTTATAGACTAGTACTAAAAAGAAAGACTCCCTTAGATCAGTTTTCTTGTTTCTATTTTTCGTTAACTGTGAGAAAGACTTCTTTTTTCTCTGAAAAAAGAAATTTTGTTGAGACTAGGTTATTGTTTAATTTGAGCTCAAGTCACTGGGTCTTTGATTAGCCTCACAAGCTTTCAAGATTCCTTTGTTATTGTGTATCCTTTGCATCACTATCTCATTTTTGTACAGGAATAAACACCCTTGTAACCTAGGGTCTGGGGTTACCAACTTACTTCTAAAACTTGCATACAATCAACTTTAAAGTACATAAAAGGAATAGGAAGAAATGTTGAACTCACCCAATTAATGACGGTTGATCCAAGCTTTCTCTTCTCCCGCTCTGCTTCTCTCCAAAGCTTTCAGGGATGCACCTCCTTCACCTGCAAAAAGAAAATTCTCCAAGTACAATGTTATACATGTATATATGACAGGTTAGATAAATAATATATAGAGTGCTTAGTCAAAAATATTCATCAACCATGATACATGAAAGAGACTCAACACAAAGTTGGATGAAGAATTCTCTTTATTAACAATAGTGAATGAGATAAGTGTACAACCCAACGTTTGAGACAAGGACTCCTCTGCAACCAAAGGACTCTAAGTTCTGTTGCTCCAAATACTTCTAAAGATATACCACTAGCATAACTTTTCTCTCCAAGTATGATTGATCAATGCCCTCCTTAAGGCCTCTATTTATACTTTGGGAAATAGAGTAGTTTCGAAGGTTGAGGAGGTTGAGACAGTTGATATAGTTAATGATTAGGGCTCAACAAATCTTCATTAATCATGTTTTATTATTTTTAATGTTGAATGGATGTGTACGCGAGTATGGATACTAGAAAACCATGTATGACATGCGAGTTGCTATAAGGGAAACCCGCATACAGATCTGTACGCGGGTTGCAATGCAAGTAGGTGCGTATATTATGCGAGTTGTTGTGGAGATAGTCATGTATGTATGTGAGTTGTTGTGGAGATAGTCGCATACGGCAATCAACATATAGAAAGGTAAAATAGCAAGATGGTTGGATAGTGAATGCATCTAATGTCATGCCCATATATAGTGTTTAGGCAACATGCAATCCATAAGTGTCCTTTTGTGTACCAACATTTGAAGTGTCGGCACTCGGATGGAGAAGTGTCATTTGGGTTGATAATAGATGCCCCCTAATGTGTGAGGTCAGAGGGAAGCGATGGCCGAAATAAATTATAATCATTAACTTTAGAGAACTTGGAAATCCAATGGAGCAAAGGTAGTACCTGAAACAAATACATAATAATGTCATATACAAAGTCATATCTGAGGATGTTATGTTCAATATACTGTAACACTAGCTCCTTTACAATGTTTGAGTACATCATATAGTATGGGTACAAGACCGCGTATATTACAAAGGTGGATCGAAGCCATAATATACACTAATGATGAGTCTTCGAAGATCTGGAAGCTGTGTAAATGGATAGACCATAATCTTGTTCAACTTAGTCCATAGATAGGGAACGAAGGTCTTCATAAACCATCCCAAAGAACCAATACAATCCAAGCCATGTGAATAGATGTAGGTTGAAGTCGAACATGGAGCGAATTCAACAGATTGTCAATCAATAGGTGATAATCAACAACTGAAGCAAAGGAATTCACCAATAATCAAAGTGAATCTTGAGGTACGATTGTCAAAACTCTAGGTATTCATCATCAGGAAGTGTTGATACGGAACCATACTGTGTTAAGGAAGGCATTAGATCCTCCAATGGATCACACGAGTGACTAAGAACTGGGTAAAGGAAGGGAGAAACAAGTGATAACAGATATGACAATGATGGGATCAGGGTATAGATCAGACATTGAGTTAAGTCCTTGAATAGTGAGCATGACACAGAGATGACCCAAGGAAGCTTTTAACTTTATAGATAGAAAAGCTAGACTTATCTGTCATGTAGGAGACATGATCAGATTCCCCAGGTAGAACTGACAAGAGGAGGAGTAATAAACTCGAAGTAATAGCTGAACTGAAAGTGAACACTGAGACATGGGTATCGAAAAAGACAGAGAGTGCTATGTTCAAGGATGACATGCTGCTACTAACTGAAAACCAAAATAAAACTTCTTCCTTACCTTCCCTGTTAAATTTTAACAAGTCCAGGAAAGTCAACTCGAGTCTCTCTTCATTTTTTAACAAGCTTGAAGAGAAGAGAGAATATTGCTTGATAGTGTCACCGATTCGTGGATTTAATGAGCCCGAACTAGTACATGCTCAGTTGGTGTTTTCACATTTAGAGAGTCTAAAAACTCCAAAGAAGACTCCAAGGGGGTCCTTTTTCATCCAATTTAGTCTCCTAAGGCTATAAAAGTATAAAACATACCACATAAGAACTCTCTTAACTTCTGTAGAAGAAAAGGTGAAGATTTTTCGTACTTAGTTAGGGAGGTCCGAAAAAGGTTAAATTACCACCTACCCAACACTCCTTTGAGAACAACATATAGCTTGAGTTTTACGAGTGTGAAGGAAATCCAGATCACTCAGAAATATCCATTTGAGTACGAGAAATGGGGCTTACAACAATAAACTCGATGCTTTGTTCTTAGTGTTTAATGAGCATGGAAAAGACATAAAGTACACTCGAAATATTTTTCATGTTTAGGTCCAAAGCATGAAAAAGAGAAAACTAAGCTCATACTGGGTGTTCCTTTTCCGTAAATTTAGTCCCTTAGGTCCAGAAAAGTGATAAACCTATACCTGAGAATACTCTTCTCAATTCCGTAGAAAAGAGAGTGATCATTTCTTGTGCTATTCCGCATGGTCCGAGAAAGAGATAACCTACCACCAATGTAGATGCCCATTCACATATTCTTAATAAGCTTGAAAGGACAAGTTAACTCGGCAGTCAAGTTTGTTTTAAGGAGTCAGACCTGGGCCTAAAGAAACTCCATAAGGGTGGGGAGTCCTATAAAGGGATAGCTTGTAAAAAGATACCAACATGAGGCTCCATTTAGCATGAAAATTAGCTAAAAGGATTCCCCTGTACCTAAGGCAGATGCAACATGAGTATCGAAAGACAACATAGGTTCTAAATGAGGATACTCATGAGAGGAAGACCCTATCCACGGAAGAACGATGGTAAAGACAAGGAGTTAATGGTTAAAAATACCATAGTCCATGGTTAAAATGTTGATTGCTAAGTTTAAGATGGAGTAAGTATAGATTCAAAATGCATGTGAAGTGACAAAAAACCATCCTATATGAGCAAAAAACACCTTAGAACGATGATAAACCTGTTACAAGGCAAAACGATATGGTATTAGTTTGATGAATTATGAACTATAGGGAAAAAACCCACTTGAGAAATATAATTTCTATAAATAGTTCAAAAACATAAATAAAACTCACCATTTGGATTTTTAGCCATAAAAGACAAGTTTTCACCTCTACCTTTAGTTGATCAGTGTGGACAATCCGGTGGACCAAATCCAATTCTACAAGTGTCAAGTAAGACTACACCCCAATCTCTTCAATTTGATCCTAGCGAATTTCAAAATTGAGTCCAAATTTTATATTTTTGAGAGCCCTTAAGCAAGGAACGTTGTGTATGTAGGTTCGCTATAGTGAAACTCGTGTACACGCGTTCTGTACGCGGGTTTCTCGAAGGACAATCGTGTACAGTATACAACATGCCTAACTAGACAGTCGCGTATGCTGCATGAGGGGAGAAAGAAGTGTTTTGGGTCAAAATTTTGAATTTTCACATGAAACTAAAGGTTTGCAATGCTTGTTTGACTAGGTTTGAAGATGGTACTTGAGTGGAGGGAACGCGAGCATGAAGCTATGGATCAAGAAGCACTCTAGGATGCCCCCACTATGAATGTTTTATATTCAAGTGGGTTGTTAAATTTTTTCTATACATCACCTATGCGGGCCAATGTCTTCCTGCTAGAGTTCATGATAAATTACTGGGATCATGATTTGGGCATGTTTGACCTTCAAGGTGAGTCCTTGGAGATTACTTCAGAGGATATCTATTCCATTACCGGTTCTTCATGATGGGGAGCTCCAGTCAACTTGGAGGACACCGACAGAGGCGGTGACCCTCTAAGTGTCCAAAACTACATTGACATATACTGCACACCAAGTACCCAAAAGAGAGGGAGTTGTATCCCTATTGTACACATACATGATCTTCCTCTACAAGTATTGACAAGTACTATAGTGAGGGTTGCGGGATCATCTTCTCTTCATCTTGCTACATGAAACTGGATGAGGTTAGTAGTGGATTGCATGCAGGGGGCCTTATATGATTGGTGCTTGGGAGTGATCCCGATTTTGAGAAAACAACTCTCTAACTGCAAGAGAGGAAGGAGGAATAACTTTGGACATCCTAGCATACTAGTATCCTTCTTCGAGAGAGAGTGCTAGGGTTGATCCCTGCAGTACCCCTACCAGTTCGTTCTCCTCGTCATCCTAGGCTAAGTAGATGGGGAGATATCTTCCTCTGCCAGGGAGGAGGTGGCTCAGTGCAGAGTGTATATGATGATGACTTCTACTTTTGGTGGGAGCAACAGTTTCCAGCACTGGAGTAGTTTCCATATGCTGGGATGGATTTCTGTGGTGACCTAGACCTTGTTCTCCCTCCAGGAGGAGCATGGGGAGAGTTAGGTAATTTTTATTTTCAAGTTTTAAAATTTTTATGAATTTTAAATATAGAGATATATACATATGTATAAGAGTTCTAATCCTATAAACATGTCAAAATGCAGACATTGGACCAATATGCCCTGAAGGGCATCCATGCATGTATGTGCGTCCTATATTAGGAGAAGACCAAGGGCTGATTAGGGTTCTTAAGGGGAATTTGGCCAAGCTTACCCAAAGAGTACCCACCTTACGAATTGAGCACATCCCAGCCATCATGCAGGAGTTTGTGGTTGGAGTACCACCTGTCTTGATATGCCTTTTGAGGTGGGTGGTTAGAGCAGTTTTAGTATACATAGATGCTATTGAGGTTGCTGAAGCTAAGGACGCTGAAGAATCTAGAGTACAGGGAGACCGAGGGGACCAGGGTGGTCCATCTTAGATCTAGGGCATTTGATGGACTATGATCCATATTTTTTATATTATACAGTTATGATTGGATTTAGAAATATCCCCAGAACAATTTTCCTTCTTGAAAGGTAGACAAATCCCTAATGCCAGCGGAACTATACAAGAAGTGCTTCATTTGGCGAAGCCCAAAAATTTACAAGCAACTATTCTGAAAGTGGATTTAACTGAGGCATGTGACCGTGTAAATTGGTCTTATTTCTCTTAATCCTACGCCAGGTGGGATTCTCTCATCCTTTTAAAACATGGACTTCTATGTGTTTCCTATATGGATCATCTACATATTTTTTCAAACTTGAGCATGGGCTAAGGCAGGGGTGCCCTCTGGAACCTCTTCTATTTATATTAGTGATGGAGGGTCTTAGCAGGGAGATAGTACACACTCGGAACAATGGACTCCTACAAGGGCATCAAAGTCATTGGACATATTACCATCACTCACCTCCTTTTTGTTAACGATATCCTCATCTTCTTGGATGGATCCAAAAATTAACTTATACATATCAAGAACATTCTGGATCGGTTTTCTAAAGTTACATGTATGCTTCTGAATGTTAGGAAATCTTCTTTTTCAGATATAAATTTATCTATGGAAGGAACTCGCTTTATCTTAGATACTTTTATTTTCCTAGAATTTGACCTACAGGTTAGCCTTAGATACATGGGATTTGTGTTAAAAATGAATGACTATTATAGGCAGGACTGGTCTAGGCTCATTGGCATGTGGAGATTAGGCTACAACTTTGGTGTAATAAATGGCATACTCGTGGTGGGAAATATATTCTTATGAAATATGTTCCGGAGGCTCTTTTGATGTATTGGATTTCCCTTGCTTTTGTTCCTACATGGATCATTGAACATATCAGAAAGAGCTATAATTTCTTATGGAAAAGCAATGTTGAGGACAAATATTTTGCTTGAATCACCTAGGACAAACTTGTTATTCCTAAAATGATGGGTGGATGGGGTTTTAAAACTCCACACTTTTTCGCTAAAGCACTGATTGCAAAGGGTATTTGGCTTGTCATTAATAGAAAATGCTTATGGTCTTCCATTGTCAAAACCCCAAATTTTCACAAAAAATTTAAAATTTTGAGATAACATAAAATGTTGAATCTACAGTTTTACTAATAGCTAAAGGTTAGTAGAAAAAGAAACAGTCAATTGATTAGTATTACATTAAATATCCTTGACTCTACTAAGTCATCAATTACAACTTAGCATAAAATTTAACATATTCTCTTTAAATAAAATCAAATAAGATAACATTTTTTTTGCAAAATTGGGGCATGTGACATACACACCCCCACTAGTACATATGGGCGGATTTTTCCACGTAGTTTTCCACGTTTTTTTACTTTCGTGGAAAAATCAAGGGTAAATTATGCATTTTTACAATTTTTTTTAAGGAAGCCCCGACTTCCGTCGCTATATCCACGCGAGCCCTGACTTCCGTCGCTATATCCATGCGATCCCTGACTTTTGTCGCTATATCTACGCGAAGGTAATTTGGATAAGCCCGCGTTTATTTGGATAAGCTCAGCCCGCGTTTAGTTGGCTCTCGGGCCAGAGGCACATTAGAAAATACCCATTCTCAAATATACATTATTTTTCATTCAGCATCTGCAATGGTTTGGTTCTCCTGGATTCTCTCATGCCAAAGGACCGACAGGGTTTAGAGTTTAACCAACCAGGGATAGGTATTCTTCATTTTTCTCAAGACCCAATTTCTGGTTCCTATCCCCTCGTGGCTTTTTTTCTTTAGATACAGTCTTTAACTCGGAGCACAATGGCTGGGGTGGTTTATGGTATATCTGGAACCCTATGTTGTCTAGCAGAGCTCTATGTAAGGTCTCTGCAGGCTAGAGAAAGCCACCTATTTCACTGCCAGGAATCGCCCTTCAGGCCGGGATGCAGATTTGGAAGGAGGATTTCGAGTAATGGGACGAGACTGAAGGCAAATTCTTTGTTTTCCATTAACAGTTTCTCCAGTTTGCTCGCATATTCCAAATGGACATATGCGCAGACAACTTTTGGAGGAGCTCTGGATTTTAGAGGTAGTTATCCAAGTAGTTTGATTGAAGATTCAAGTATCATGGCCTCGAAAGCTGAATCAGGGAAGCTCTCCACTGATGAATCAGATGGTATGTCATAAACTTTGCTTCCATTTCTGTATTCTATTTTGCAGGATTATTGTTTTAAAACACACACAAGCATTATCCGATGCCATATTTTCTCCATTATTGTCATTGGCATTTTCTATGCCTACTTTATTTGAGCCTTGTACAATTTTCTTGGTTTCATTGGACTAATCTGTCTCACTCATAAGTAGAAATTGTCAAAATATAGTATATGTATCCTAGGTGCAAGGGTTATTCTGAAAACTTCGATGCCTTTCAGAACTAGTTCTTCACATCATACAAGGGTTCCAATTTTCTCTCCTTTCAAAGGACAGACAATAGAATTTTTATTTGTCTAATAGAAGTTCATGACTGGAGAAAATTTTCAACTTCATAGCTTGTTATTTAATTTTATAATCTTTCCCAAGTAGAATTGCTTTGAACTTGCAAAAAAGAAGTAAACCATATAGAGTGCCAGTGGGGTCTTTAATGATCCAGATAGAACTACAAATGCCACAAAAGTGAATGGATTTTTATTGGGATCTAGAAGTAATAAGACAATGGTTAGCAAGAAAAGATAAGGGCAATGGGATCGATCAAAGAGCATAGACTTTAGAGTCCGAAACTGGTTGCTAGCACGAATCTCATCACTGAATTTTTTTCCATCCTTGATATTAGGAGAACTGCTAGGTGACATTGTACTTGGCTCATTTTCATTGGGTGTTACAGATCCATGAATTATTTCTTGGCACTTCCATCCGGACCCTTTCCCCCTTTCTTTGGGATTTCTTGTGCTTCATCATATTTCTTGCAAGCCTGCTTTATTTCAGCTCTTGTTCTCTTTTTGTTTCTACCTTTTCTCTAGGTGCTTCAAGTTTAGGCACTTCCAATGGACATTATTATCGTTGTACACTT
>LPNX011000967.1:17737-38710 GCA_001517045.1 Pseudotsuga menziesii | reverse complement strand
ATACATACATCTCTCTTCTATAGAGGGAATTAAATTATTGAACATGATTCTACATTTATCAGGTATACCCTCAAATAGCCTGTCAAACTTTATGGTCATTATGACATCAAGCAAACTATTGAAAACTTCTGCATCAACCTCAATTCCCCCTAATGCATCTCTTGCTCTGAAAAATTGCTCAATTGTATACAAAAATAAGTAGCCATTTTATTCTACACCTTAAGCTGTTAATATTTAATGTAAGAGCCCAATCAATCTCCAACCTTGAGATAGTAATCATTTCAAAATTCAAAAGGTAGAAAAGGCAGGCACACCCAGAATGGGGTCTTTGAGAGAATATTTGCTCTAGCGTTGAAGCCTCAACCCATGGCCCAATATTTCATTGTATAAACCTACCCTGTTCATGAACCATAAGCGTCCTTCAAAACTCCATTCCCTCTCTGCCATAGATGCACAAACAATTAGGGAATAATCTCTTCCCACGGGAGACAAGTCGTAGCTTCGTCGAAGTTTCGAGTTTTTCACAATCCAACTCTTCAGGGTGTTATTTGATGACCAGAGCCCCATTAATCTGCAAATCAAACCCGATGATCAGAGTATAGCAACTCTCACACAATTCCCATAGGGACAATATCAATCATAGTTTCAGTTTCACCTTTTTCCAAATAACCCTTTCTTGGCATAACTGATCCCACTTGCCTTCAGGCTTCATCTTGAAGGTAAGACATTAGATACTCCTGGGAAGTAAGATCAATACCCCTGGGCTAGAATTTCCTTGAATATTTTCAGATTTGAACCCTTGTATTCCTCACCTTGCTTTGCTTCACCTCCACCTACATACATATCTAGAGATTTCTTTATCATGGATTTACTAATTGGAAATATTTTTAAAAAGAAGCAGGTAAAGGATAAGAAGATCACCATATAAAGCACCATATACTTGCTGATCTTGCAAATTACACTTGACCCAGATAAGAAGGGTAGGCCAATGCTCTGGATAGTCTGCATTAATAATAGTTTTAATGCACTAGGTCTCAGGTATAGAAGGATGTGACTTCAGTCAATTCGAGATAGCAGTTTCTTTATATCTTTTATGCCATGTTGAGGACTTTTGTCTTCCTAAGAGTTTGGGTTAATTATCTGTACCAAGGAGTATGTAATGTGCATATATATTTCTATTTCTATTTATCTTTAGTGTCAAGGATGTGGCTCCAGTCAATTCGTGATAGCAGTTTCTCTCTATATCTGTTATCCAGATCCTATGTTGAAGACTTTTGTTTTTCTAAGACTCTGGGTTAATTATCTGTACTAAGGAGTATGCAATGTGCATATATTTGTTTATTTCTATTTATCTGTAGGCTCAAGGATGTGGCTCCAGTCAATTCCATACAGCATTTTGTGTTTACATTATTTTGTGCTTTGTTGTTTTGATGAATAGTGTATTAGTGTAGTTTGAGGAGAGAGGGGCAGGCTTTTAAGAAAATTATCAGATTGGCACTGCTTGTTTCTGCTATTTGGAACTCTTGTTATTGAATAATATAACTGCTAGGTTTTTTATCATTATGACAACAGGTGGATTTGTGTTCTCGTGTACTTTTGATGGGGGTTTACAATGCAATAAAGGCACTGATGTTGAGTATATTGAATATCGCAGAAATAGAACCTGTCGCAGAAACAAAACCTGTCACTGGAGAAAATGAGAGGGTACCAATGGCCATTGAAAGGAGTGGCCGCCAAAAATTCAAGCTTAAACCTGTTGGTGGTATTGAAAAGGAATGGAAAAGCAATAAACAACTAAAGCGAGAGAGGAAGCAAAAGCACAATAAGAAGAAGAAGCTGAACCTCTAAATGCAGGGGAAACATTAATTCTGGTTTCTTACACAGTGGAATTGCCAGCATACTTTCCTAAAAAACTCCAATGTATTGCAATGAGAAGCTGTAATTGTAATTGATAATTACTAGAACAGGGTTTTTGATTCCTACTCACCTAAGGTCACAGCACTGGATGTGAATATATTTCTATTCAGCAAAATTTCAAGATGTTATTTGCACCTTTACTTGGAATCTCTGTTTTGTAATTTCCACTTTTTTTTGTAATTTCTAGCCCTCATTGCCTGCCATTTCCATTCAATGGCAGTTTTATACACCTTCCCCAAAATTCATGATCAATATTACATGTGCATTCAACATCAATTGCTCACATATAAACATCCATGCTAGACTCCTCTTTCTTATGATATCACCACTGCATATTTCTGCGCAAGAATATTGCATTCTCAGTCAGCCACAGTGCATCCCTTGTCCATCATCTTTGGGTTTTACTGTTGTTATTTTAAGCCTTCATCACATAAACTCATCATTAAATTCATTATAAAAAAGGCATTTAAAGCACCTTTCTGTAGGTTTCAGTGGCTGATCAGGAAATCTTGCAATATGCTTCTCTTGAGTATGCATCGAAGGAGGCCTAGAATGATGCCAAAACCAACCCTGGGCCATGACAAAGACCTGTTGTTGCATGAAAGTGGAAAATTTAGAAAATGTGTCAGTCTTCAAAGCCTTCTGTTGTTGGCTACAACCAAAAGATTTCCATGTTCACCAAACTTGAGCTGGAAATATTTCAGGTTTAGAAAAATCAACCCTCCTAGAAATGTTGCTCTTATTCCAATTGATTAATTTCTCTCTTTTACTGTTCCTTGAATTCGATCTCAAGTCTGATTTTCATCTATGTGATTTCATGATGAAAAATTCCCTGGCGCTGTCCATTGTTTCCAGTTCTGGACACTAAATGATGTGCATTGTGAACCCTGGACTGAGGATTCTATGTTATGGCTTGTCTTTTTTAGATGATTCAAAAATTTAGCTGATCTCTGTTTGTACATTGAATCTAGGCAGAGTATTTGTTTCACTTTTTTGTGACAAACTTCTAGGGAATGACCTCCTTGGAAACTCTCTCTATGCTTCTCTGCCTAGCAAAGAATCTCCCTCTAGAAAAGACAAACATCTCAGGAATACACAATCTGCCCATAATTTTGACAGGTATACCCAAGGAGCCTTCACTATCTAGACAAACTGATTTTCTGAGTCAAGATCGCTATATCACCTCTTAGTCAGATGGATCATGGATGAAATGCTGCTATAAAAGGTCATGGAGAGTGCCAAAACCTGGTCTGAAAATGATTGTAATTTCGGGTTGAGAAGACTGCTTGCTCTAGGATCAAAATAGCAAATACAATGTGCCAAACATTCTCCATTAATTAATGTATGTTCTTCACTTAGCTTTCAGTCGTCAAGCTAGCATCCCAAAATCCTTAACAGTGCCCAGAATTTCTGCAGCTCCTAACATACAGACCAGCCTCACAAACCAGAAAATCCATGGAAAATTCATGTCTTCAAATCATCATCACACTAGGCAATCGTTCATGTCATGACTTAAAAGTTTCTCACAATGCATGTTGGTTTTGAATATAGATCATCTTGAGGAGACTCCCACATCAACTTTTAGGGCTTACAATGTTAAGAAACACAAACCTCACACACCTCATTGTGGCTGTTGAATTTTAGCATTAGCATGAAGGTTTTAGTAGTGTTACCTTTCCCAAATCGTGACCATCTGAAGGGAATAAAGTGTTTTTATGAGGATTGCAGGCTACAGGATAATAATGGGACAGACATTCAAATATTACAGTCTGCATTAGATCTGAATCAACTCGCTTTCCATTTACTGAATGATTTCAACTTTTCCACTATCTGCCAAAATCAGTTGCAATAGCTAATCCTACAAATATGGTTTAGTCTTGCAACTATGGGCCAGAAAAGCATTGAACAATTCAAACCTTTAGTTGAAGCTGCAACCATCTATCAATTAAAGAGAATATTGTATGTCCCTAGTTTTGTTTATGCCTTGGAAGGAGAAATGTTTCCTGTTACTATTTGTTTCAATTATCTTTGTTTTCATCAGACATACATTCATTTGTTGATTTTTTCATCTGATACTGCTCTACTCTTACGTGTTCTTCCTGTATTGGATTTATAATTTCTATAGTCTGTGACAAAATCTGGAAAGCAGGATTGCAACTTGTGAGACCTTATCACTACTTAAAAGATATGGTGCAACACTCACCATTATCTCAAAGATAGACTACATGCATGAAATAAAAGTCAACATAAGTGATCTCTAATCGAGGGCATACTTCTTGGTGTTAAAGGCACACTTGAGCTAAAGATAGAGCGTGCATGGTGTGAAAGCTATTCCAAATAGACCAAGAAGTATCCTCCAAGAAAAGCCGTAGATGCACGCTCTTTAAGTAGATTCTCTTTAATAGATAAGTTAACCTCCTTGCTTGAGTTCATTTCTTTTACCAGGCTTTCCATGTTCTTCAGCAAAAATAGATCACTGTACATACATCTCTCTTCTATAGAGGGAATTAAATTATTGAATAGGATTCTACATTTATTTAGTTTGCTGACCAACTTATTGCCTTGACAATCCATTTGGTTGCTATCACTGCTGTTTGACGTCATATATCAATCAAACCAAGTTCTCCAGCCATATTTGAGGTCATGTATCTGCATCCATATTTGTGAATATTAGTAGCTAGCACTGATAAATCAAACCTAGAAATCACATGGAGCAAGGCCATAGTCTGTGAAAAAATATGGAAAGCACGATTGCAACTTGTGAGACCTTATCACTACTTAAAAGATATGGTGCAACACTCACCATTATCTCAAAGATAGACTACATGCATGAAAGAAAAGTCAACATAAGTGATCTCTAATCGAGGGCATACTTCTTGGTGTTAAAGGCACACTTGAGCTAAATATAGAGCGTGCATGGTGTGAAAGCTATCCCAAATAGACCAAGAAGTATCCTCCAAGAAAAGCCGTAGATAAGGCCCACTAGGGAACATTATTCTCCAATCCATGATAGATTAATTGTGGCCAAAATAGCAACCAAGAAGCCTTTCAAGTGGCATGCTATGCTAGGCAAGAATCAACTTGGCTTAATGACCAAGCAATTCAATGAATAGCATGTGCATGCCCTACAGTGCATTGAAATGAACTGCAATGCTCTGAACTGAAGACAAGTCAATTGAACTTTATTGAACTGCAGTGAATTGAGAGATAAGTCAACTCACTGAACCCCTCCTAGGTACAATTTTCATCACCATTAAGCTATCCAAACATGTGATATGATTTCATGAAAGATGAAATTCCTAAAACAGATTTTCCAGGATTGCAAATCTTGAAAATTTGATTTTACCCTTTTGGAGTCTTCATCTTCTCATGCATGCACCAAAGAATGCATGTGATCTGCCTGCCTAGAGATTCTACTGAACTCTGAAAATATCTGAACTGAGGTACTTAAAATCATTCCCTTGTGTGAACTATTCTCTTAGGAAAAACTCATCTGAAGACCAATGCAAGAAAATTCTGGAAATAAAAATAACATGAGGACATGAGAACAATGTCCTTTTCCTCTTCCAGTTATTAGCTATTGGTTCTTCTTTTCTTTATTCTTCTTCCCATGACTGTTAGTTCAGGTGGGAATGGCTCTTCAAGGTTTCGAGCTTGCAGCTTCCAGCCATGGATTCGCGGGACATAGGTTTCTTTCTCTATGGTTATTACACAGGTTGTAGAGAGGTGTAAAAGGCTAGTTTGTCTCCTTCCAATTAAAAGATCCTTACAAGGGGTATGAAGGTGTCAAAATACACTGAATTATAGGTATACATTGTTTCCTATGGTTTAGAAGAGTTTGTTAGGGGTGGAGTAAATAGAAGCAAAGGCCAAGGTACCCACAAACCATTGATGCTGAAACCACTGCTAATGTATGCACAACAATTGATAGTGAATCAATCAGGCTTCATCCTGATCACAAAATGTACTCATGAATGTGCTGCAACTTGACAATGAAGCTGCCTAGGGAAAATTCACTGTTAACAAGTTTGGAGATGTTTTATAGGGCAAATTCACTGTTAACAAGTCTGGAGATGTTTTCTATTTTCAACACATACTGTGCAAGATAAGTGGCATAACATATATTTGACCACCTCCTTTAGAATGTCTAGCAGGAATTGAATCTTGATATGGCCTTTGTGTCTTTAGCACAAGTAATGAACTGAATGTGAGGACAACTTGTAATCATGGAAAAGTTGATAATATGTCCTTCAATATGAAACATGATATTTAAGTAATGCCCAACTTGGTACCTGGAAAAGTGATTAACTTGAGAAGTAGCTCTGGTCTAATAGTTTAGGTAACTTGGGCCTTTGAATAATTATGTGTTGAAAAATGTTTACATATCTCTAGGAAATCACTGTATTGATCTAGAATGCTTGATATTGATGTGAGGTGATTCAGGCTTTGGCATATTTTAATATTTTCTTTTTATTAAAGAACAGCTTGCAGCAGTTCCAGGAGCACTTTTTGTGGAAGAAAAGCCTCAATCTGCAAATGATGTATGGAGAAGGCTTTAGTAGGTTAACAAGTTTGTTCTTACCATGTTTTAGTACATTTATGCTATAATGTGCTCGGCTGAGTTTCTTTTAACCCAAGAAACTACATTAGCCCTACACTTTTTTCTATGGATTGGGGCAGCCATGTCATTCCCAGTTCCCACTTCTGTCATCTTTTCACAGTCATGATTAGCAGAATTGCATGAAAATCATGATGAAGCATGACAAACAGTTCCATTACTCCAAGCAGAACTGGCTAAATAATAATTTGATAACCTGCAAATACATAGAAAATTGTTGTTCTCAGCACTATGTTAGTCCTGAGTATGGAATATGTTTTCACATCTTTCTCTGGCATGAAAAGATACAGCTTGTTGAGCATCCTGTAGTCCTATAGTAGCAGCCTATTGGAAGATGATAGTCCCCTGTTTCCAGATCATATTGCAGTATAAAAAAAGACTAGAGTTTTTTTTACTTCGGCATATAAATCATGAGACAGCCTAAGCACAGTTCTCAGGGTTCCCACAAGCATGCCATTACATTGTAAGCAGTTATCTTACCCTGCATACTTATACTTATTCTGTGGCATTGGAATCCTATAGCATATTGTTTCATTTGATTGCAGCAAGAAAGGAACAATCAGCAATATCTGGACTGCTTGCCAGTGCTCACAGGCACTCAATCCTGCATGCTGCCAATCAATTTTTTGACAATGGTGGTGATCAGCACTTATTTTCAGGCAAATTCGTTTTAAAGGGAGAGAAATTGCTGAAGATTTCATTCACGGGTTGAGTAGCCAATAACACAGGTCGGAGATCACATAGTGAATATTTGATGGGCCATGGCTAAATTTTATCATGAGAATGGAGCGTCTTGACCTGGTTTCCCTTGGTTGTTGGATCGATCCACCTTGGCCTCAATTCTTTATCCATGATAAATCTTGCACGTAAACCTGCAAATAAATAATGAAGAATGCGGCAATGAGACCAGTTGGGCCTACCTGCTATAACATTTTTTGGACATATATTTGATGCACCTTCAAAGACTCTCTTTGAGGTATTGTGTGAAGGAGAAATAACACTTGTTAAAAATGCAACTGAAAATGCCATTCATAATTTCATACACCTGAAGCATTTCGAGTTCTTGTGCCCCATCTTCATACTGGGGTTCACCCTGTTCGTGTACAGGCCTCGATTGGCTGCGACTATTTTTTTTTTTTAAATTTCAAGCACCGTCGATATAGCGACAGGAGTCCGTGGATATAGCGACGGGAGTCCTTGGATATAGCGATGGGAATTCCGTGGATATAGCGACGGGAGTCCGTGGATATAGCAACGGTCGTCCGTGGATATAGCGACGGAAGTGCATGGCTATAGAGACGGCTTGGATATCCATTTTTTTAAAAACCTTTATACAGAGTGTGGCTATAGCGACGGAAAGGGTTGTCGCTCTTGCGACGCAAATTAGGGGTCGTCGCTATTGCGATGAAATAGTTTCCACAGAACAAAAAACTCTTAGACGTGGCAATATCCACGCTTTTCTGTGGATATTGCCACATTTTTTCCGTGGCAAAATTGATCACATGTACTAGTTCCCCTTAGAACATAACATCGTCCTCGATGTTATTTATTATTCATCCTCGAAATTCCCCTGGAACAGAATTGGATATGCATCTCACATATTACTTTCCAATTCTCAGGTGGCTTCCTCTAGACTAAGGTGCTTCCATTGCACTTTCACCTGTCCTATGGTGCGGTTTCGAAGTGTGATCTCCCTCTGCCCGAGGATACAGTCCGGTTCCACCATAAAATTTCCTTCTAGTTCCACCTGTACATCATTCCAGTTAACAACATGAGTAGCATCATGAACACATTTCTTTAATACAGAAATGTGAAAAACATTATGTACTCTCAAATTGGGTGGTAATGCTAATTGATAAGCTACTTGTCCAATCCTGGATAGAATTTCAAATGGACCATAGTAATGAGGTGCTAGTTTTACACAACTCCCCAATCTTAGAGAGATCTTTTTGGGCCTCACCTTGATGAACACATGTTCTCCTACCTGAAACTCCTTTGGAGTTCATTTAAAGTCTGCTTGACTTTTCTGTTGATCCTGTGCAACTTTTAGATTACCGTGTACCTGCGTTACAATTTCTTCCATTTCCTTTAACAGTTCAAGACCTAATACCAATCTATCCACCAGATTACTCCAAGAGATAGGAGTATTACATTTCCTTCCATACAAAATTTTGAGAGGACTAAATCTGGCTGATGTCTGATAATTATTATTATAAGCAAATTCTACCAGATGCAAATAATCCTCCCATTTACCTGGCTGGTCTTTCACATACATTCTTAATAAATCTTCCAGTACTTGGTTTACTCTTTCAGTTTGTCCATCTGGTTGAGGATGGAACGAAGTACTAAAATTTAATGTAGTGTTTAATCCTTTAAACAGAGACTTCCAAAAGTTTCCTGTAAATTTAGTATCTCTATCTAAGATTATGACTTTCGGTATTCCATGCAATCGAAAAATCTGTTTTAGAAATATATCAACTATGTTTGCAACTATATAGGTGGTTTTAATAGGTATAAAGTGAGCTGCTTTACTTAAATTATGGACTACTACCATGATATAGTCATTTAAATTCTAATTTCTAGGCAGTCCAGTAGCAAAATCAAGACTAATTATCTCCCATTTCCAGCTAGGAATGGGTAATGGCTGAAGTAATCCAGTTGGGTGTTGATGTTCAGTTTTCACCTGCTGGCATTCAAAACACCTAGCAATATATTCTACTAATCCAATCTTCATATTTGGCCAAAAATATTCTTTTCTTAACATAGTTATAGTATTTTGATAGCCTGGATGACCTGAGTATGGAGTTTTATGAATTTCATCCAAAATTAATAGCTTAACTTTAGGTACGTTAGGTACATACATTCTGTCTTTATACAGTAAAAATTCTTTTGCATTCAAACTGTACCCTTTACTTAAGCTTTCTGTTGGATTTTATTTAGTTTTAGCTTGTAAATTTTGGTAAATTTCATCTTGTTCTATTCCTGCTTTAAACTGTTCATCCAAATCTGTAGTATAAGTGCTGATAACTGCTGCAAAATTAAGCCTTACATTCCTACTTAATGCATCAGCAACTTTATTTTCCTTACCTTTAATGTGCTGAATTTTGAAATCATACTCACTTAGGAAAGCTAGCCACCTAGCTTGTCTAGCATTTAGATTAGGCTGATCTAACAGATACTTCAATCCTTTATTATCAGTCATTAAAATAAATTTTTTGTCAATAAGGTGACGTCGTCACATATTTAAAGCATGTATAACAGCTACTAATTCCAGATCATAAGTTGCATAATTCTTTTCATGAATTTTTAATTTTCTTGACTCATAGGCAATAACATGCCCTTCTTGAGTGAAAACACCGCCTAAGCCATCATTGCAAGTATCAGTGCACACTACAAATTCTTTATTTGGATCAGCTATTCTTAAAATAGGTGCACTGGTTAATAAAGTTTTTAACTTTTTAAAGCTTTCCTCGCATTTCTGGTTCCAATCAAACTTCTTCCCTTTCTTCTGCAAATAAGTTATCGAGTTTGCAATCCTCGAAAAACCTTCAATGAACCTCTGATAGTAACCGGTAATGCCCATGAAAGATTGAACATTCGTTACATCCTTAGGAACCAGCCAATCTTCGATTTATTTTATCTTTTCAGGATCTACTGAAATCCCTTCCTTGGTCACCACATGACCTAAGTATTGAATCTTATCCTTGAAGAAATCACATTTACTAAATTTTGCGAAGAGTTGATGATATCGTAACTCTTGCAAAATAATTTTTAAATGTTCTTTATGTTCTTTTTCAGTTTTTGAATAGATTAAAATGTTGTCAATAAACACGACCACAAACTTATCTAAATACTTATGCATAACGTTGTTCATTAAACACATAAAAATAGTTGGGGCATTAGTAAGCCCGAATGGCATGACGACAAACTCATAATGACCATGTCTAGAACTAAAAGTCATTTTAAATATGTCTTCATCTTTAATACTTACTTGATGACATTCATACCTTAAATCTATTTTCGAAAACACTGTGGCTCCACGTAATTGATCAAACAGATCATCTATGCGGGGAAACAGGTATCTATTTTTAATGGTCATCTTATTTAACCGACGGTAATCTATGCAAAGTCGCATGGTTCTGTCCTTCTTCTTAACAAAGATGACAGGTGCCCCCCAGGGAGACACACTAGGTCGAATATACTTTTTATCAATTAATTATTTCAATTGTGACTTTAATTCGTTAAGTTCAAGTATGTTCATTCGATAAGGGTCCTTTGAGATAGGTACTGCACTAGGTACCAATTCAATGGTGAAATCCAGTTCCCTTTTGGGAGGTAGTCCTGGAATTTCTTCAGGGAATACATCAACATATTCTCTTAATACTGGTATGTCTTCCAATTTTAATTTATCTATCTTATTTAGATTCTCCTCATCAGTTATTGTTACTGCATAAGCTTTACAACCATTCCTAACAGCTCTCTTAAGCTGTAGAGAAAAAATCTATCTTATAGTGGTTTTTCTAGGGATTCCTTTTACACTTATAGGTTTTCCATCACTATTTAGACATGTAAAAGTTTTATCGTAACAGTTTAGAATTACCCTATGTTGTTCTAACCAATCCATACCGATGAGTAAATCATAAGAACCAAGAGGCAATACATTAAGCTTTATGACAGTTTCAAAATGATCCATAACTACTGCACATTCTTTTACAAAACAAGTTACCTTTATTTTAGCACCAGTGGCTAACTGAACTAACCAAGAATTCTCAAATTTTTCAACAAGTAACTTACATTTTTCTACCATTTTAGGTGCAATATAACTGAGACTAGCTCCTGGATCAATCAAAATATTTACAGGGGTTTGATTTATCATATCTTCTACTTCCACCATGGAAGTTTGATATTCTGCTTTTCAGCTCTCGAAGGATGCATTGATTCTGGGCATGGTCCTCGCTAATTCTCCAACAATCATCTCCTCCTATATGGTATGAATATTACTGACAGTCTTTTTTCGATTAGGACAGACTGAAGCATAGTGTGGGCCATTACACTCCCATCACTTTATAGGTTCTTTGCGTTCAAAATTCTTGGTGTAATTACCATGGTTATTAGCAAATTCTTTACCCTTAGAATTATTCTGATTGTTTGGAGAATTATTCTTATGTCCTTGGAAATTATTATTAGGATAATTTTTGGCCTTATTGTTCTTAGAATTTCTGTTGGGCACAAAATCTTTCTTCTTTTGTTCATACTAATTATTATTTTTCTTGGCCTTCCAATTGGCCATGCTTTCCTTCTTCTGATTCTGTTCAAAACAGAAGTTAGCTTTCCTCATAGCTTCTTCCAGAGTCATTGGATTGTCATATTCAATCATGTCCTTAATATGATAAGGTAGACAGCCAAGGAATCATTGTACCTTTGGTTTCTCATCTACAAGGTATGGCACATACCTAAGCAGACTCAAAAACTTGTTGTTTAGATCTTGCATTGTCATTGATCCTAACTTAAGCTCATAAAATTATTTTGCTCTCTCTTCATAGTATTGCTCAGATAGAAATTTATTTTTAAAGTACCTCTTAAAGGTACTCCAATTTACATTCTTCTCTTTGATTCCCTTAACTCGCTTCAAATGCTGCCACCAAATGTCAACCTTTCCTGACAGATTGTAAATAGCCATTCTAGCCTTTAATTGGTTAGAATAGTTATATATCTCGAAATACTTCTTCATCCCAGATAACCAGGATTCCGCTTCCTCCCCCTTCTCGGTCTCTCCATTGAATGTTGGTGGTTTTATCTTTTTGAATTCCCCAGAAATTTCCTCATAAGGTTTGTATTTCCTATTTTTAGTGTAATGATTATCATCACTACTATCACTAGTAGAATGGAAATTTCGTTGTTCACCAAACACCTCTGAAGATGAATTGCTTTCATTTTTAGTATGTTTCATCTTTTTAAATTTACGTTGATGACTTGTATCTTCTGATTTAGTTCTTCTACCCCTACCCTCAGTTTGAAACCTTTTTGTTAGGATCTGATTCAGCTCCTCCTGAGCCCTCAGAATCCTTTCATTTTCTCGTTTTACAGATTCCATTTCAGATTTTAGATCTTTTACGGTTTGTAATAATTCTGAGGAATTGGTAGTTAAATCTTCTAGTATAGGATCTCTTGGTAAGTTTTCTGGTTCAGTAAATGGAGATTCATCCTCTACATATTCTTCCAGCCTTTCCATACCTATTTGTTAAACTTCAGAAACAATTTATCTGTTGAATAACATTTAAAAGAAAATACATCAGCATAATAGTTCAATTCACTGTTTCATAAAATCTAGTTGGGCTCCATCAAGGCCTAGTGTTTGAACCTTGTGCTCTGATACCACATGTCAAAACCCCAAATTTTCACAAAAATTTAAAATTTTGAGATAACATAAAATGCTAAATCTGCGGTTTTACTAACAACTAAAGGTTAGCAGAAAAAGAAACAGTCAATTGATTAGTATTACATTAAATATCCTTGACTCTGTTGAGTGATCAATTACAACTTAGCATAAAATTTAACATATTGTCTTTAAATAAAATCAAATAAGATAATATTGTTTTTGCAAAATTGGGGCATGTGACAACCATTGTTTACCATAAATATATTAATTCATTAAATATTTTGGAATGGATTCGCTCACTAGATAAGAGATCTGGTAATGATTCTCCTTTTTGGATAGTCCATATAAAATCTTTCCATCTTATTGGTGATCATTTACAGTGGAAAATTAGAGATGGTTGAAAGCTTCACATTGGTTGTGATCCCTGGGTTGCATGCTCTGAATTTTATATTTTTCCAGGACTTCTTCATCATCATCTTATTTCAAGGAACATTTTTCATTAAAATCAGATATGGGTTGGAATAGACCCTGTCACCACACTCCATATATGGATGACTGCTTAGGATTTGGACATGGACCCGAATGACAACCTTATATGGAGTATATACATTACATCCTTAAAAGGACTCTTACATTCAATTTAAGGATGAATATTACCTACTTTTATGGTGCAAGAATCAATCTTCACGAAGCTATTCGCCTAAATTGGGTTATCATCAGCAATGATCGATGGAGAATATTCATGCCCCTCCGTGGTGGAATTCTATGATTTGGAGCATGAAATGTCTGTTGAAGATGAAGTTATTTATATGGATTTCTCTTCACAGGTGCATCCCAACTTGGGATATCATGACTTGTCATTTCTGGATGGGCTCTAGCTAGTGTGTTCTTTGCAAAAAATATGAGGAAACAGTTAAACATTTATTCATCAATTGTTCTTATATGATTTCAGTCTAGAAGACTATTTCCAGGATCAGAGGGATAAATTTTCGGTGGTATGGTCAAACTCTTTAGGATGTTGTTTATTTCTAGCTGCATAATGATGAATTTGTTGATTATCAGACGCTTCCTGTTATTGTCATCGGGTTCGTTTGGTATGCTCAAAATACCGTTGTTTTGTAGGAGACTTACATTCCTCCAAAAGTTCTCGAGATTAGAGATTTTGGCATCCATATCTTATTTCCTCATGCTCCTGATAATAACAAATTGGAGATTATTAGTGATCCTATTATGGATAAGGAGAAGGGTTGGGATTTTTTGATGGTGCATCATAGGAGAAATGCTCTAAACGGGGGAAGGAGGCATCATATATGTAAACAATTCTAAATACTATAAATTTGCAGTAGGCCTTAGATACGCTACAAACAATCGAGCGGAATTAATGGCCCTTGGGTATACCCTCCTACTTGCTCACAACATTGGCATTAGAGATATTCAAATCATCATAGACTTGCTTTTGGTTATAGATTGGATGAAAAAGGCCAAGAGACAAACATATATCCATTTGGATGCTATCGTCGAGGATCTCTTCATATTATCGACCCTGTTTAGCGCCATTAGCTATCAACACATATAGAGAGAGAGAAGAACCTGGAAGTAGATCAACTCTAAACAATTGGTCTACAGTAGAGGGAAAATTGTTGACCATGTTGGGATTCAAATGATCAAAATATTACAGAATATGACATTGGACCCATTCCATTCTAAAGACTTTTGGGGGTAACATGGTCCCTACATGCATGCTCTTTACTAACCAAAAGATATATTTGGTTTTCCACAAAGAACCACCTCTTTGGATGATTGATGTTTTTGACTCTATATAATACAAAATATATAACATGTTTACAGAGAACCACAACTTATTTGGATTGGTGATGTTAATTGACCCTTCTGGGTTGACAAAATGCAACAGTTTATCTGGATCACATACGAAGCATAATCTATATTATGCTGCTAAAGTTTGTATATATTGATAGTGACTTGATATGGCAACCTACAACCTTTATGTAATGTGGTTTGTTATAAATATAATGAATTGTGCTTTTTTTTTGGAAAGAAAATAACTTTAATCAAATGATAAATTTAATCATTATAATAAAATAAACAAATATAGATTCATATCTATATTTTTAAATTTTTAGAAATTTATGTTTCTTATTTTTTAAATATAAATAATATAAATTTAAATTTTTATTGGGGATATGCTATGAACCAAACTCTTAGAACTATTATAAGAGACAAGTGCACACACTATGTATAACTTGGAGCACAACTATACTATAGATAATAATAAAAAATATAAGTTAGACAATAACTCCTTAGGAGATCCCTATCATTTTACACCAAGACATTTACATAATCAATTCACATATTCTCAAGAATAAGTGCATTATCTCTATATATACATATTCATTCATTGTACATGTGGTCCTTTCATTAAGTTCGACCACTATTACATATACATTTAGCCTCATATATGCCTCCATTGGAGTCATATCATGTACCTTTAACCCATATATGACCCCTCTCTAGGCATATCATAGTACCCTCTCTGAAAAGCTTTGTCTTCAATTTCATAATCTTTGTTTCAATATATACCTTTCTAACATTATAACTCTTAGAAACTATGATAGGTTAAGGATGTTTCTCTTCAAACTTTTTGAGCATAAAAGAAATACCTTTTAAACATTAAAAAAAAATATTTAAAAATTAAATAAATCAAATTTATTCTCAATCTAGTTAATCATCATCATCACCAATTTGTTTCTACAATTTTTTATTTAATCACAAATATTCATTATGTAAATTATATTTTTTAATACATAAATAGATTTAATACTTTCACATATATGTATTAATTACTTATATTTTTAATTCAAACCATTTTTAAAATTATAATCAAATAATCAAATCTTAAAGTGCTTAAATTATTATATTTTTTCGTCAACCTCCAATCTAATTTATTGATATTTATGTATAACTAGCAATTGTACCCAGGGGTGCAATAACAATGTCATGTTGCAAGCTAAGCTAAGCTAGGTTTAGCATCTAGTTTTAATGCCCAAAATGTATGAATAAGGTTTTACTATACCATTATCATAAAAATAAAATTAGAAACAAAAATAATAATTTTATTGCCACAACGCTGTAAAATATTTGACACTTGTGACAAGAACAGTGACCAGAAGTGTGGAATGGCAAACCAACAACCCAACAACTTTTCTACTTTGCAAGTTTTGGTCCCGAAATTGTCCATTTCAAAAAATATTAATGGGATCGAGGAACAATGTAGTAGAAAGACTCAATCTCAGTTATCATATGTAGTTTATATCTCATGCAATCTCAGTCTTGATTTGTTCAGAACCCATCATCTTCCATCCTGCACTTAGAATTCTTGTTTATGTGATGTATAATCTTTCCACATTCTTAAAAAAAAGTCTACTCCACATCCTAAAAAAAGTATAAGGGGATTTGAAATTTGATAGGAAAAAATGGTGTGACAGCTAGTCCTAAATGCGTTCTTTCCACTGAGAATCATATATATGGTCTGACGAAGTATTTAATTTGACAAAAGCAATTATATGACTACCGTGAAAACTTTATTAGAGTAACTCTTTTTTATCTTTCTCGTACTCAGCAACCATATATATATATTTTGGATAGTAGTTTCACTGTATAACTCAAATGAGCTTATATGAGCTTATATATATATTATATGCCCTGTACTTTGGATGTATGAAGCTTCTCAACACTCTAATTTTGTTACGAACTACTGTATCATGAAACTAAAGACTGAAGCTATGTAAAACCTTCCAGTCAAAAAACTGATATAATCTACTTACAAGGGATTAAAAAATACCTTTACATTCAGGAGAAGCCACACCTGCACAGAGAAAGGGTGTTTGGAATGCAGAAGTGGATCATATAAGGGCCAAAAGATATACAAGAATGGCTTCAAGAACTTGAAATAAAAAAAAGAATGCAATACTGTACAGTGGGCGATGCAAGTTCAGATTAGAAATACACACATACTTGCAAATATTTCCTCACACGGTACTTACTATCTGGTTCAAAAATCTAAATCGTGTGTAGTTCAGAGCTGAGAAATGGTATTACCTTAATGGATAAAACTCAAGACCCATTACTTACAAGCCCAGCAATTACGCACCCACATGTTCAATCCAGTCTAAACACAGCTCTGAAAATTAAACACAAATGAGATTCAATGATAAATATGGGACGTCTTACTTGATATTAACCCCACTAGGAAAAGTATATATGGTCACATTTCTGGAAACCTAGTTGTCAGCAGCTTGAGAATCCATGGTCAACACCTGGAGCATCTCATTGACCATGACTTCGAGGTTGCTGAGTGCTAGAGCCCTCATGGTGTCAAGATTTGCATAAATAGCTTCACTTTCTTGATACGATTGTCTCTCAGCAATTGCACTACGATGTATGGAGGAAGTGGGTGCATGGAAATTGTACCCCAATTCACTCCCAGTCGTTGCACAAGATCACAAAATGCTGCTGCAATCATCAAAATGATTCCAAATGCCATCCTCACGCTGGCCATTGAAATATGTGAATACCTCAAATCAATGTATAAAGCCTTCTATATATCTGTATAAATCAGTGTATGTGTTCTTATATCTCTGAATTCTTAATAGAAATCTACATGGGATAGGATGGAAATTGTTTTGAAAGAACAACGTAGTGGACGATGCGGGTATAGGTACAACATGTAGGATTTTAAACCCCATATAAATTACAAATTAAAGTATTGAGATTAGCAAAAGATCATTTTCAAATTCAAAGTATTGACAGCAAAAGATCAGTTTCAGAATCACCTCTGATTCCTTGCCAAAGCCTTTAATTCAACTAATAGAAAAATAGTGCAAACATAAAAGGTTGGCATCCATCCACAATCTGTTTAATAAATTGCATACCACTGCCATAAAATGCTCCTTGGAATTTGTTACTGAGAGGAAGAGTGAACAAAGAGTGGGCTTTGCAAAAAGCCCAGTGAGTGCTCCACCCAACAATCCTGCAATTGCATGTGTGTGAAATACAGCCAGTGTATCGTCAACTTTCTATAACAGGGTTGACCTTTTGTGAAGTACCATCATTGTATACCATGGAATACTACCAGATAGCACTCCCATTGCAATTGCAGCCCATCCTTGGACAACACCTATACAAGGGAAAAAAATTACTATTATTGATTTTTTGTTTGCGAGTTTTGCATTCTGTACTCTGCCCTGCCCTTGTGAAGACAGTATACAAACATGGCTATATTTTTCTCCATGTTTTCTACTTATTCAGGAAGATGGGAACTTGTCATTCAATGGAAGTATGGTATCTGAAACCCTGGCTATACAATATCCTCTTAGGTTACTACGCTGAACCCTAATGCAATTGGGGTATTTGAACTCTATTGTAGTTAACAACTATGAAAACTTCATTTCATGTTTGTGAAAAGGAAGAGAAGACAACAACAGTTTTTTTGGTGTAAATTCTCTACCCGTTAGAAAAGCAATGGATAGCCACGATTTCCATGAACAAGGAGGAAATTTAAAAATAGAAATAGCAAAGACAGGGCATGCATGATCTGAGGTAAGTATATGCTCATTAGCTACAATCATTCAGAAATTAGTTCATCCTAAAGAGGTGTGACAGGACAAGACCCAAATCCATAGCAGAATGTACAGAACCAGTTCCTGAAATCTACCGTTCTATTAGTGAAACTATATAGAAAAGAAAAAATGAGAATGGAATCACCCTTACCAGCACCCTGGGTGATGCAGACAAGTCCAGTTATCATGCCCTGAATAGCTCCAATGACTGATGGTTTCTTGAAAAATATAACATCCAGATAAGTCCATACAAGAAGGCTGGTAGCTGCACATATGTTAGTATTCAAGACTTCCATGGAAGAAACAACATTGGCAGCATAAGGGCCGCCTCCATTAAACCCTGACCAACCCATCCACAAAAGTCCTGCTCCAACCAACATAAGCAACACATTGTTTGGAGGAAATCTTTCCCGATCTTTAGCCGATCTAGTTCCGACTTGTACTCCCCATCCACAAATAAAACCAAGCAGCATAAGCAATCTATGGAATAGACTAAAAAGAATTGATAAGCTGCAAGGAATTTTAAAGAATTGTTACATACCCAATAAGCTGCAGTGAAACCCGCAATTCCAGAAGAGAGATGGATTACATAACCACCAGAAAAATCAATGACTCCCCACTGAAAGAGGAATCCTCCTCCCCATATGCTGAAAGCTCCCACTGTATATGAAAAAGTGAGCCAGAGTGGCACAAAAACCATCCATGCCTTGATGTTCATTCTTCCAAGCAAAGATCCAGCCAGTAGGATCAGAGTTATGGCCGCAAAAATGAACTGGAAAAACACAAGGATAGCCATAGGAAAAAGGGGCTCAAGAGCTGGCGTCTCCACAGTTCCATTATTATGATGGTGGATTGTTTCAGGAACTATTACTTGTTGGATGAGAAAATTTTGGCCAAACGCAGGTCCTGCCTTACCCCAGAATGGCAGAAGCTGATCACCAAATGACATTTTATAGGCCTAGGTGACCCAACAGATCAAAACAGCTGCAAATGCATAGAGTGCCATGAATGCAGAATTGACGGCCCATTTCTTCTTCACAATGCTTCCATATAGAATGACAAGGCCTGGCATGCTCTGCATTCCTACAATGGTTGCAGCTATCATCTGCCATGCATTGTCTCCTTTATTAAGCCAATCTGGTATTGCCGTCCCATTCTGGTAGGCTACTGGCAGCCCTTCCATGGCTGCTAGAACAAAAAAACTCAATTTCAATCACCAAATTCAAAGCTCTGCACAAAATCCGAATGGCGATGGGACATGTGCAGTTGCAGGTAAGGGTGAATCCACGGACCTGGGTAACACTTTTTGGCAAGCGCATCTTGCAAAAAACAAAAAAACGTACCTCGGTCGAGGTCTTGTTAAGCCCTCGACCGAGGTATTAATACCTCGACCGAGGTTTTATAAAGCCCTCGACCGAGGTTTTTTTCATCCCTCGGTCGAGGTATTGATTAACGCTTGTCGAGGTATTAAAACCTCGATCGAGGGTTAGTAAACACCTCGACCGAGGTATGGACCTCGGTCGAGGTCCATACCTTGACCGAGGTACGTTTTAAAAAAAAATTATAAAAAGGGGCCGCGGGGGCCCCAAATGTCATTTTCAATCGCTCGACTGAGGGACGGAGCTCGATCGAGGGACAGAGAACTTGACCGAGAGACAGCGACCATCACTCCAAAGCAACCCCACCTCGTCACAATGTCGGAGCAAAGAGGTAACCATTTTAAATTTAAATGGAATTTAATTTTTTTTTTTTATAAATTTATAAAATTTGGTAAATGTATATTTTTATAATTTTGTTTTCAAATTTAGTAAATGTATGTTTTTATAGTTTTGTTTTCAAATTTAGTAAATTTATATTTTTATAATTTGCATGTTTAAAATGTGTACCGGCAAGCAGAAATGCTGTCGGGTTTTTAAAAATTTGTAGTTAAATTGAATTTTTTTGTTAATTTGTTTTATATATATATAAATTATGTCAACCGATAGGGTTTATGCTACCGGTTTATTTTTGAAATGTGTCTCGGGAAAGCCGAAATGCTGCCCAATTTTTTTCAATCCTCCGTGAATTCATGGAGGATTGAAAAAAATCGATAAAACACCAACTAAACAAACCTATATGAACCATAAAGACAATTAATCAACTGTAGGCCCGAGACAAATAATAAATTTTTAATAAATTGGTTTTTATAAAAATTTAAAATCGATAAAACACCAACTAAACAAACCTATATGAACCATAAAGACAATTAATCAACTGTAGGCCCGAGACAAATAATAATTTTTTTATAAATTGGTTTTTATAAAAAATTATTTGAAATTGGTTTTTAAGAGCATGTGCATGATACATGATACATGATTCATAGAGGAACGGGTCTTAGGGCCTTTGTCTCTAGTATTTGGTCATAAAGCATGGCCTAGACCACG
>LPNX011000953.1:322839-357968 GCA_001517045.1 Pseudotsuga menziesii | reverse complement strand
TATATATATATATATATAGTGTAATTATCATAAGTTTAGGGGTGAGAAAGTTATGATTATTAATGTAAGTATATAAGGTGAGATTGATGGATGGGATATTTTTTTATAATTAAAATTAAAATTTATTATTTAATTTAATGAGTGTTAAAATATGACGAGTTTAATTATCATAAGTTTCATATGATTAGGTGATTAGGTTAATATGATTAGATGATTTTTTAGATCGGAAGTTATGTTGGATAGTGGTTAGTGTAAGTATATATATAGTGAGATTTATAGATTTGGTAGAATAAAAAATATGACTAGTTTAATTATCACAAATTTTGGAATGGGTGATTTTTTTTTTTTAAGATGGAGAAGTTATGATTGTTAGTGTAAAAGTTATGATTGTTATTGTAAGTATATAAGGTGAGATGAGCCCCAACGGGTAGCACGTGTGGTTGTACCTTAGTGCCAAGGGCCCTCTATCATGAGGTAGGGGGTTTGACCCACCCGTGTTCATTGGGGTCGGGCCCAATAATCAGGGCCGACAGTGCGCGACCTAGCCCCCTGGGACATGTTACACACACACACACACACACATAAGGTGAGATTGATCGATGGTATATGAATGTTTTTAAGTTTTAATTTTAATTTTCTCATTGAAAAAAAGGTTTTAATTTGAATTTTCTCATTGAAAAAAAGGTTTTAATTTTCAATGTGGTTCACGCGTCGGCTTGACCGATGAGCTACATCCATGGAATAATTTCTGGCGGACCCACCCGAAGGGGCCTCACACCTGCGGCCTCTGCGTGCCTAACCCCAAGAGAGTCGATGAGAATGGATCTCGCGACCTCACATGCTGGGAGGCCTAACTACGAGTACTCGAACGATTGAGCTAACTCTTGGGGCTTTGTTGAAGTTATTAATTGATTATTAATGAATAACGTTTAACTGAGAAAAGTTACAAAAGATTACAATATTTAATATTTTATGTAATTAATTTCAAAATAGGATATTTGAAAATGTTAGATTCTCTAAGCCTCCACATGTTTAGATAAAGAAAAATGAGCTTTTAATAAATGGCTTATGAGGCAAAATACTTGTTAATGTTTTGCAAATGGGTTAGTAAGGTAAGTAGGCTTTACTATAGGTTTTGAAAATAACTAATACATTGAATGCGGCATTGGCTAAATACTTAAATCTCTCTCTCATGTTGATATTATGATTTCCATTTAACACCATAATGTCCCACGATCCCATCTCATGCTTAAACCTTGATATGTAGACCCTCTTCCCACAAGGATGGCACATGCCTAGCTGCTATCTATCATGGGAACTTCTAAGGAGGTGATTGATGCATCGCATTTATAATTCCAAATGATGGCTTTATCTGCACATACTTGTACTTCCAACTTCCCCATATTTCCATTATAACACTTCGTAGAGGATGGATTAAACGTCGACTTACTACAGTTCCTTTGTTGGTCACGGGCATGAATTCCATGTGGCCCTCACACTTTCCACTTATATGGTTCACATTTAGCCAATTAAACGGATGAGGAGACGGGTTTGTATTCCCCCCACCACAACACTTGTGTTGATTCCTAGGGAATCTCTTCATAATGAACATCTTTACCCTTATTATGGAACTCACCCACATTTCTTGAAGTTGCTTCATTGGCCAAGGAGTCTTCTAAGGAATTTTGTCTGCACAGTATATGAAGGCACCCTACTAATCTTGGGGATGGTATATTTTCCCATATTCTTTCTTGAATTCAGACTAAGTCTATGTTATTTAGATGAGCCCAAGTCTTTCACACCCGAATTGCAGTTCTAGAATCACCCAAAATAATGGCATCATTTATACCCTTTTTTGCTATCACTTTGGTGCCCATCCATATAGCTAACAACATTGACATGTTGTTAGTTTACACTCCTAGGATCCATGCAAATTCTTCCACAATGCTTCCTCCTGGGTCAAAGAGAACCCTACTCACAAATGTCGCCCTGTTGATTTTGAACACAATCTAAAACATAAAATCTGTGATAATTTCCCATTTCTAGTACCTAGAAACCAAGCATTGAAACCACCACTTTTATTTTTTTGATTCGTCCTATCCATTTGTGGCACTATATTACCCTTTGATTCATCAATCTAATTCATATGATGAAATATGGGCCATTCACATGATACCACTCAATTTAAGGTAGGATCTAGTTCTCGAGAGTGAATGGTCATGATCGCACAATGGAACATGTGAGATAAAATCTCAATGATATTTACTTTGTTGAGAGAACATAGTACCCAATTTGTTTATAAATTATGCTCTTTCCTCAAATTATGAATTTACTTTTTGAATTTAATGGTTTACTATAAAACAATTTTTTACAGCAGGAGTGATACATATATATAATAACAATCCATTAAACTATTTTTCTACATTTTGATTATGTAATCATTGATAACATGAATAGATCAAGCCATACTTAGACAATCCATACACAAAATCAATTCCAAAACAATACTTGAAACATCATATAACACAATTAAAATTCATGGCATCCATACACAATTGGCACTTATCTTATGGATGCAAGCAAATGTCATTCCTCCTAGCAGTAGGAACTTTCTCAAGTTGTCTTTTTCTTTGACGCCTTCCACCCTCGAGCTAGGGCTATCAATCCAAAAGGGGTGAATTATGATTCCTGGTCTTCAATGTAGCCACACCCAACTTGATGACACTAACTCAACCCAAAGGCATCCACACACCACCCAAAGGTGTAGAAAATCCCTCCAGAGTTGTTCCCACCCATGCAATCAGTTACCATCATTTTGCACAACACAAGTGATGGAACCCCCTTCTCTACTCTAAATTCCCTTAAGTTGTCTCCACCCCCTTCAGAGTCGTAATTAGTACAATTGCAGACCAAGTATCTCTAACAAGGAACGGATCCCAAATGCACCAGTTTATCATGGTAAGATATGCCAGTTTCTCGGGGCTCTTCCTCAGGTGTGATGTTTGATTCTATGACCAACTATATTTTTTCCCTAATGCAAACAATCACCCCTCTCCATGAAAAAACAAGTGAATGAATGAGTGAATAATGATCCCCTTTAGTATGAATTCCTAACAAGATATATACATGGAATGGCTTGACAAGTGGCTTCCCTAAAAGTACCTGCTTTCCCCTTCTAAATACCATTTATGATAACTAATCCCAAAATTAATTAAAGTAACACACCAAGGTTAAGGAACTTTGGTTAAAAAGATAAATGAAGGTTAAGACATTAGCTAGAGTTATCACCCCTTAGCCCCTCTCACTCCCCCCATTTGTGGAATAATAACTACCAATCTCTTAATTTCCATCCTTCTTCGCTTGCAAATGCTAGGGATTTTTATATTAAAAGAATATACATAATTTACAACAATATATATGGTATTCCAGACCATATAAGTCTAGCATATAGCCTTTTCATAATTATATCAAAATTATATCTTGGGGTAAAAAGAGGTGTTATAGAGGACACCTCAAAGTGTTGCTTCATTCATTCGATATTCATCATTCATACAAGAGTGCATGAGGAGTTCTATGATTATGCTAAGTTTGGGATTGGCATAGTAGGATGAATTGAACACTAGTTGAGTGAACTATTGAAGAGTCAAGACTTGCAAGAGGAAAGCTTGTGAATGGTTCAGGCATTGGATTCTACAAGTCTGTTTGAAAGTAAGTCGTATTGCTTTAGATTTATTGTACATCTATAATAGAGTTGCAGACAACATGTCACACTCCCCTGTTGTGTATATGTAACATTCTTCATATCAAAAAATTTAAGGAATCCACCTAGGTGTTGTCTATATATCTGTGTTGTGGTTTCTTTACTTGGATGAATGTTTTGTTCACTACAATGTATTGTGTTGGCTAAGTATTGTTAAAATATTGCATATGTATAAAAGTATCATTGGAATGTTTTAAGGAAATGGTTGGATGTCTGTCTATTGTTTGATGTTATGGCCCAAGTGGGGAATATATGAGGTTAAATGTATATGATATGACCCCAAGGGGTTCATATATTGGGTTAAATATATATGTAATAAAGTAAATGCATATGCAATAGTGGTCATCCTAATGGTCAACCTAATGAATGGACTAGATTTGTAATGGGTGAATAGGTATATATAGAGGTCATGTAGTCATTGTTAAGCGGGATGTGAATTGGATGTATGACTTTCTTGGGATATTTGGAGGATATATCATCTCTCTTATCTATGTTGGATTTGTGCTTCACATCTACATTTTCATACATGGTGTGTACTTTGTTATATTATGTTCTCTTAAGGATTTGGTTCATAAAATTTGGTATCAGATCCCTATTTGCTATATTTTTTTGGGGGTATGTCTCAATTTTTTTTTAAGATCCTTAGAAGACATAGATTACTACCTATGGTAAAAATTTGAGGTTTTGGTTCATTATAAGTTTGGAGTTGTAGTTTGTGGAAGTTGCGGTTTTCTACTAGTCCAAAAACTAGTCTGAAACATGTGTTACAGGTAAAATTGATATATATGAAGCTCGAGAGATCTAAATTGAATTCCACCTATTTAATTAAAAAGGATATGAATAATTTTTTTTCATGCTAAAGTTTTAGAATAAGATCATGAAAATCATACACGTGTGAGACCGTACAAATTTTCTCTCAAGAAGGAAACACAAATAATAAGTTTTGAGAAAGTTACCATAACTCTCCCTTGGCACATCAAAATTGAGTCAAACTTATCGAATTGCAGAGAAAAAATATTATGATACCATAGGACGAAATTTCAGACTCAAAGGGGATGGAATTTCATAGTTACCTCAATTAGAAGGTCAAACTATAAGGCAATCACCAAATTAGGTTTTTAAAGGGTATGTTATTTTGAAATTAGCAAAACTTTTGATGGGAAGGTCTAGTTTAGATTATTCAAAAGCTACTGGAAAGAGGAAACATAGGATAATATGATAGAAAAATCATATTATTCATTATTGATATAGTTAGCTATGGTAAAAATTTCAGGTCATGGTTCATTATAAGTTCAGATTTATAGTGTACGAAAAATAGGGTTTTTTACTAGTAAAAAACTAGTCTCAAACAACAGGTGTTCCAGATAAAAATATTATATATAAATCTTGAGAGATCCAACTTAAATGTCATCTATTGCATCAAAAGGAATATCAACCATATTGTTTGTGAAAAAATTTTAAAATAATATTAGGAAAATTAAAAACATGTTAGATTGTACAAGTTCACTCTCTTAAACGGAACAAAAATAACAAGTTTTGGGAAAGTTACCATAACTCTCTCTTGGAACATAAAATTTGGGTCAAACCTATGACATTTAAAAGAAATGATATTGAGCTACTAGAGGATGAAATTTCAAACTCTAAGGGGCCAAAATTGCATAGTTACCTCAATTGGAAGGTTAACCAACAAGGAATTTTCCAAATTAGGGATTTAAAAGGCATGATATTTTGAAATTAACATAACTTTTGATTGGAAGGTCCAATTTAGATGATTCAAAATCCATTGAAAAGAGGAAAAAATGGATAACATGAAAGAAAAATCATATTATCCATTATTGATATAATTACCTATGATAAAAATTTCATGTTTTGGTTCATTATAAGTTCAAAGTTATAGTATGTGGAAGCTAAGGCTTTTCACTATTCCAAAAACTAGTCTCAAACATGTGTTCCAAATAAAACTATTATGCATGAAGCCTGAGATATCCAAATTGAGTGCCACCTATTACATCAAAAGGAAGAAGAACCATATTATTTTTGCTAAGAACTTCAAAATAATACCAGTAAAATCAGACATGTGTGATACCGTAGAAAATTTGTTTCCTAAAGGAAAAATTAAAATAACAAGTTTTGGGAAAGTTACTGTAACTCTCTCTTGAAAAATAAAAATTGGGTCAACCATATGCCATTGCAGAGAAAACATACCAAGATACTATAAAATGAAACTTCAGACTCAAAGGGAATAAATTGTAGAGTTACCTTGGTGGAAGGTCAACCAACAAGGCAATCTCCAAATCAAGGTTTTAAAAAGCATGTTATTTTGAAATTAGCAGATCTTTTGATTGGAAGGTTTGATTTAGATGATTCAAAAGACATTGGATAGAAGAACATAGGATGAAAAATATTACTATCCATTATTGATATTATTTTCAATATTAAGGTTGGAAGTTGAGAGTTTTGGTTAGACCCCAATTAAGAAAAATGGCAATACCTAAGTTTAGAGGAAATGAAGACAACAATGAAACAATCCTAAGGAATGGTTAAGGGTTGTGAATGAAAAATTTGTAAAACCTTATTTTATTTATTTTGATGATGGAATCTCATAAGTGGTGGACAAGTCTTGATATAAATATTCAAGCATATGCTACATGGGTAATATTTGAAGAACTCTTCTTAAAAAGTTGGATTAAGGACTTAAAAATGGAAGAGATGAATACCACTCAAGATGAATTGGAAGAATAAAAAGAAGAAATAAAAAATAAATGTGAGTAGTTGTCCAAGATACCAGCCCTCAATGAATCACTCAATAAAGAAGTTCATAAACTGAAGGAAGAAAATAATGGGAAAGGAAAGTGGGAAAATGATGAATCGAGGGAAGAATTGAAAGAAGGACGATCAAATATGTTAAGTACAAATTTGTGCAGTTATATACAAATTGACAATGGCCTTGATTTGTATATAACTGCATAAATTATTATCGATTTAAATATATAATACAAATCGAGCATTGTCGATTTGTATATAACTGCACAAATTATTGTCGATTTCAATATCTAATATCGGTGTGAATATGCAAGTAGAGAATGTTCTCTCCACCAAATCATATCCACATCGACATAGACATGGGAAAATATACTCCAATTTTCATCCATCATTGAATAAGCAATAGAGCCTACAAGTGTTTCCTAAAAAACAATGAATTTTATCTCACCATATGCTTTAGTCCAATGAGATAGATAGCTTGATCACATTGTTCAAAGTCAAGGAAGAGAGCATACATTGTAAAATCTGTGAGTGGAGGGATCACCATGGAAATAGTAGTTCAGTGCAAGAAAATTGTGAACATGAGATGAGACATCAACCCCAACATTTATGCCAACAATTTTGTCATAGTATGCAACTTCATAAAAGTAAGCACTCATAAGCTATGGTGGAAACACGTAAATGGAATTATAGCCATGATTATTTTCCTTTTCAAAGCATCAATCAATATCGATTTTTGTTACATAACATCAAAACCCAAGCATAAAAAAACACACATATAAATCATCAATTAAGAAATGCGATTTGGAAAACACCCAAATATATGATTATTAAACATAAGCAACCGAATAATATATTATGGGAAAAAGTTAAAATAAAACAAAACAAATTCTCCCGCAAATTATGTGTATATTTTTTTTAGAAAAATATATTTTTAATAATAAAAAAATTCATTTAAAATAATTATTGCTTTTTAGATTTTCTAGAAAAAATATTTTTAATAATAAAAAATTAATTAAAAATAATAATTTAAAATGATTATTGTTTAATCATTATCAATAGAAATTTAATTTGTAAAAATTAGAGTTCAAATTCAATTATATTTGTAAAAATTAGATTTCAAATTCAATTATATTTAGAGGTAAAATAGTAAAATATTTAGAGGCTATAGATGTTTTTATAACTAAAAATTTTATGATAAAAAATTATATTTTAATAAAAATTTAATTTACAATTTAATAGAAGTAGAATAGACAGTGAATGGGTGTACTCTTAAAACACTTGAGTAAAATCCATGGTTCGAAACTCAAGCATGAATGCTTGCTTAAATTTTTTATATAGAAAATAGATACAACTTCAAATATACCTTTAAAATATCTATATTATTAATACAATAATTTAAAGAAACATTGTATAAACACTTTCTAGAATATATTTTTTCATAAAAGAATTAATCTTTGTAATAACAATTTAGATTTTATTTATTTATTTATATAAAAAATACATACAAATTCAACTATGCCTTTAAAATATCTATATTATTAATAAAAAATTTAAAGAAACATTGTATAAACACTTTTCTAGAATATATTTTTTCACCCTGAAAAATTTGAGGTAAAAAAAGTAAAGGGATTAATCTTTGTTATAACAATTTAGATTTTATTTATTTATATATATATATATTTTATTTTTTATGTAAAAAATGGGATTAGATGAATTTCATTCTACCTGCTCAGGTTTGTTGAGACATGTTCTTGCTTGGATGTGTAGGTACGAAGATATTTTTTCAATAATAAAAAATTAATAAAATAAAACTAAAATAAAAATGTCTTGGTTAGTTAGGTTGTGATTTAAGTATAAATTATTAATAATTTAGGTTTGATTTTATTTATGTGTTTGAATTTAATTTGAAAATATTTAAATCAGTATAGATTCATTTAACTTTGGTTTTACAAAGTACTCGAACAAATCTGCAAATCTTTCACCACCAAACTACAACACACATCCTCCTCACCACTATGATACAACACATTGATGCATGCATTCTTGTTTTTTATTTTTTATTTTTATGGGAGAGACAAACACTTCTATCCACCCGAGCTCCACTATGCTACAACATATTGATGCATGCATTCTTAAATGAACACTTCCCTCCACCTTGAATATAGAAATATGCCTTCTCAACTTAATCAACACATGCTAAGATTTCAATTCTCTTTAGCCAAACATATTGGTATTAAGTAACTAGAACATAAAAGAGAAAAGCAAAGTTAGACACATGATCATTATGATGAATTCGATTACCTAGGAAACATAAAAATAGAAGATAGATGGAACACAAGGCCATAACACTTAATTCCAAAGCTTGAAATACAAGGCTAATGACCATCTTGAATTACACTTAATTCCTAATAATGACAAGCTTGCATGTATTCTACTTTTCATCCAAAAAGATGACCTATTGATGTTACATCAAGTTGCAAAAGTAGGTTGAACCCCTTTGACAAAAAAAAAAAACATATAAAAAATGTCTTCTAATTAATTAGGTAATTGCCCAATGCCATCATGTTTTCCAATTATTTAATGTCAGTGTAAAAGAAAGATACAATTGGCTACATCATTGTGTAATAAGTTTATGATCTAATAAAGAAGGATTGATCATCGAGCAAGTTGCAGAGCTTTGATCTTTTTCACAGGTTGTTTTGGATCTTAAAACGAGAGGAGCAGAGCATTGAACTTCTTTGTAGTGGTATTGAAACAGGAGTTGCAGAGATTTGAATCTTTTAAATCCCAGGAACAACATCGCTTCAAAGGTTGTGTGAGCATTTTTCAAGAACCCCCTGAGCTTGCATTGAGAGACCTGAGCGCCATGGCAGTCGGAGGGGATCCTTCCCCCTGAGCTTGATGCCTTCAGGAGATTGGTTGCAGCATGCAGAAAGAGGAAACTCAGTCTGAATCAGCAGAAGTTTGTCAAGAAATTAGACAATATACCCTCGATGGATTTACCTGTAGAACGCCATTGCCAGACAACTATGAATATTGTAGATCGGGGTTTTATTGGTCAGTTTATTGGTCTCTGGCCATTCCCCAAGGAAATTGATGGATGGGTTCAGAGGAATTGGAAGCCCCTTATCTCGGAAGGTATTCTCAGTCATCTGGTAGGTAAGGGATGTTTTGTCTTCCTTTCTGAAAACTCAAAAGATAGAGATTTAATTTTTCGAAATGGTCCATACTTCATGGACCCTCAAGGGTTGTACCTAAACAAGTGGACGCCATATTTTGATATGAGGAAAGATGTGCCTTCAACAGTTCCTGTTTGGGTTAGACTCATGCATCTTCCTCTTCATTGCTGGAATCCAGAGTCTTTAGAATCCATAGGAAACAAATTGGGGAAGTACATAGATAAGGCTGAAAGAAGAGATCAATATTCTTGTGCTAGAATATGTGTAGAGGTCGATCTGGAGGTAGGGATTCCTGAAGTGATTAAATTGACAGTAGCAGATTGGTCACATATGTAGGAGCTTGATTATGAGCAATTGCCATTCAAATGCTGGCATTTCCATGGATATGGTCACTTTGCTAGATCGTGTAAGAAGAAAGCAGAGGAGGGAGTTGACAAAGAGAAGGGAGAACAATGGACTCAAGCCCAAAAAACCAGTACAGAAAAGCAGGTCAATAGATCAAAAGAAAAAAAAGGAGAAATGGGGTCGAGCAATAATCCCACCAGACAGAAGCAGAATGAAAATGAGACAGTTATGAAGGAAATCACATCACAAAACAAATTTGCAGTGTTGAGCAACCCAAAAGAACATGCTCCAGCACTTGAGGAGGGGGAAGTCCAACAATCTCAAGGAATGATAAGGGAAGAAAATTCAGCTGCTCAAGATCTTGGCTCTCCTGCTGGTGGCTCTTCCCATACATATGCAGAAATGGCAAAAAAGAAACCCATGGATAATTTTGAATCCTCTGAAGAAGAATCTCTTGAGAGGTACTCCAAAAAAGGCCATAAATCTCTTAAGAAGGATTAAGCTCATAGAGATTAAATGGTTGAGAGAGTGGTGGAATTGATAATAAAAAATGTTTTTTTATTATATTTACACTGCAAGCATGAAAGAAGAGGAAGTAATAAATTTACGGGATTTCAAATTCGCCAATTAGTGTGTCACTTCAACTCCGAGTTATGCATGCCAAGGTACATATTATCACTGACATTTTTCTTGTTATCCATTTATCAACCATCAGTTAGTTTTTTTTTTTCTATCTCGCATGCTTTTAGTTATCTGCCATGAACTCTTGGTTATACATTCATCAACATGGCTACCAATTATCTATTCATCCACTACCAATATATATATATATAATAATAATAATAATAATAATAATAATAATTGTTTATTTCCAATTTCTAAATATTGCTATACAAACAATCTAGACAACACACTTGTCTCATCTTGCGAATCTTAGTCAACGTTCAAAATTGAACCCTTCCTAGCCCTTCCCAGAAGTGTAAAGTTAAAATTGCCCTTCGAAAAAAATTTAAAATCTGAATTTTACCCTTCCAATTAAGAAGGGCATAATTTATATCAACATTTCAAAAGAAGGGAACCATTTGAAATTACCCATCCATATAAATTTCTGAAGACATTGAAATTGTTATGCTATAAAGTTCAACTCGTCATTCAAAATATTGGAAATATGATAAATTATAATCACTCACTCACTCATGTCATGCACTCACTGTTTAGTTGTGCAAGATGACCAGTAATCATTGATGACTACAAGGCACTAGCCATCGATATGTGACTCTGAATCCCGAGTCACTTGGGGCTGCAATCTAAAGTGTGACAATGTGTCAACAACTACGACTATAACCAAAAAGAACTATCGGTCTACTACTAGGCCCTAAATGAGCACAAAACTTTGTGCCCACTAGCTATGTGAACCTTGCTACCAATGTCCACTCTTTTTCCGTCAAAATGAAATTCAAAAGGTCGGTTTGATGAGTCCTCCTCTATACATCTTCATTTCTTGCATGAATATCATGGACTCATGACAACTATAAACAAAACTCGATGTCATGCAAATACAAATAATGACATGTAGCTAGGATCACAAACTGTGCAGAGGTTGATTTATGCATTTCTATAATTAAAAAGACAATCGTTGGCTCAAGAATAGTCTTCAATTTGATGGGTGGCATGATCGAGATGTAATCTCCCTTCGTCCTTCCAAATATTGTGGTTTATCACAACATTTGTCCTCAGTGCCACCAAAATACATATAAAAATTACTTGTCTTTACATCCTCTTCCCTTTGAATCCTCATCTCATAGTCATAACTAAGGATTATTATGCATGCACATGCTCACCTTATAATACGAATTGGGTCAAGGCATAGAGACAACCATAAAATATTAAATGTGTCAAGACGCAAAGAGTAAGAGACAACTATAAGTAAGTCTTATATTGAATTTACCATATAAGTCTTTAATTAACACTCTCAACTAACATTTGACACCTTGGATTGTTGTGATCTTCTTATCACTCCTTTGTTTTTGTAAATTAGATAGGGCTTTCTCTATTACTACGTAAATAAAACAAGGAAAATTACATAAACCTGCTCCTGAAACATGGAGTCAGGCGTTGCTGCTACAACCATCTGAGAAAAGAAACAAAAGTGGCCAGAGAGTGAGGCATGACAACATGAGAGCCGCCCAGCCTTTGAGTGTGGGCACTCGATCATGATTACAGAGAGATAACAGGAATTGAAACTAGACAGCTAAAAGCTATATAACATTACAAAATATGGATAACAGAAGAGCGGAAAACGAGACAGCTACCGCTTGCGCGAAGACTCGGCCTCTTCTGAGGCCTCATTGGCTTCCCCCGTGCTTTGATTTAAACCTGCTTGACTGGCTTCAGCAACTTCCACAATGTTCCTCCTTGGCTTGCGAATGAAGGGGGGTGCCGAGAGTCTTAGGACCTCATTCATATAGCACATGTTGTTCTCTGCATCTTCCTTAAAGATGCCCACGGTCACCCTGACCGTCTCGGCGTAGCTGTCTCGCTCGTCCATAGAATGAGCGAGAATAAAATTAAGTCTCCAATAATTAGACATCACGATGTCTTCTCCAAGTCTAAGTCGGAACTCACTGTACACCTCCTCCTCCATGACATTAATTGAATTCTGAATATGCTCTAGGGTCTCCTCCCGGAATAACCTCTATTAGTCCTCCTCGTTATTTCCTTTGTCAGCGGCCATCCCGCACCTCCAGTGACAAGAACGACGTCTTCTTTTCCTGTGCTTGGGCTTGCTGCTAGTTTTCTTCCTCGTCCGTTCAGGGTGAAGCGCTTTGCTGGTGGCTTTGCGCATGCTATCCCAACGGTGTTTTTCCAAAACACATTGCACATCATTGAATGCAATATGTTCTCCCAAGTCCAAGCTTAAGTAATGAATCGGAACCCAGCATTAGAGGTGAGCTATGCAGACCTGGGTCCAAGATCTCGCGGTTGGATCACCTGCGGATTTGCTCAGCTCCTTTCGCATCTGCGTATCCATGGCGTGAGGTGAGTTCATGCTACTCACAGACCGTCGTTTCTCGACCGTATCATAACCGAGGCTGGTGGATCTCCCTTTCATTCTTTATTACACCCTTTTCACTTAGTGCTTGCGGGTGGAGTTGACAGGCGTCATTCCCCACATGTTGGCCGAGTGCCCTCCCTTGCTTTGTACTCATGATCTCCTCCACCATCCCTTGTGTAGTTATCAAGACCTCCTCCACCATCGTTTGCTCGGTGTTCGAAGCATCCTCACAGACTTTTGCTGCGTGGGTATGCCGCCCGTCACCTGCATTCAGGTTGTGTAGATCCTGAGAAGCCAAAATTCTCCAGTGATTGCGATCTCCAGAGGCATGTACATCATGCTAATTGTGAGTAAGAAAGGTGCTACTAGCCAAGACCCCTTTGTTGGCAATGGAATCTGTAAGTTTGTTCACATGTTGAAAGACGACAGCTAGATGACCATCGAGGATGTCATTTAGCGCTCTGAGCTTGCACTCCAGACGCCAATTCTTGGATATTTTGCTTACTATAGATCCCACTTGTAACCTTCTAGCCATGTTGATGATGAGAAGGGAGTCCCCTTCTAATATTAGTGGGAGCCACCTTTGTTTAATAGCCCAGTCCATGTCGAGAAGCATACCTTCCAATTCAGCCACATTATTGGTGGAGGTTTCTATCGAGAAGCATACCCTCCTCCCGCCTTGTGTAAACCAGGATGGCGCGAAGACCCCAAATCCTGGAGTATTTGCATTTCATTGTTGTTGGTGGTTAAGTCTTGGTCCTTCTAGCAAGTCAACTTAAGAGTTTCTTGAATGTGAGTCTTAAGAGTGTCCCAAACCTCCTTCTCAATTTTAGCTTTGTATTTGAAAACCCTGTTGTTCCTTTCGATCCACACTTCCCATACTACAAACCTTGGGAAGAGTTCCCAAATTCGATTAAGGGTTTTACTGGAAAAAGGTTGATGTTGCCATTGGGCTATGGTGAGATCAGGACGTCAATTTTACTTCGCCTTTTTTCCTAAATATCCTTTCGCCTTCCTTCCATATCTTGCCAACAAAGTTGCATTCGTCTAGTATATGGTTAGTTGTTTCTTCATGCATTTGGCATAGGAAACACCAATGCGGCCCTATGTTTCCTCTTTTTGATCTGTTTTCCCCTGTCAGCACTCGATTGGCCACAGGTTTGCTTGCTAGACCTTCCTCCATTTATCGTCCTGGTCCTCTTCCATTGGATCCAGAAGAGAGTTGGCGGCTTCTTTCAAGTTGTAGAGTCCCAACTGTGAGAAACCCCACCTGATCTTGTCCTCGCTCTTGCTGATTCTTATTTGCCGTGATTGGAGGTCATCCTAGAATGCTTCTAAATCCTCATTGAGGCTTATTTCCTGCCACCAGTCTTTGCTTTTCTAGGTCCTATAATGATATTCTTGGTTTGTATCCTCCCATAATGTGCTGACCTTGTCAAAATTTCCATTGTGGAGTTTGTCCCTTAGAATCAGGAGATTGTGGTGTTCTTTTAGTAGGCTGAGCTGATTCCAGGAGTCCTGGAAGAAGTCTGCAGAGTCACCATTTCGTATTTCCCAGAAGTTGAAGGTCTGGACGATATTACGATTAGCATTAGTTGAGTTCCATATGTGCGAGCCTTTGGGATCGTTGCTGAATCTAATGAGAATGGGCTTGGAATAGTTCGGTGCATATTTTCTTTGCCAGACCAGAGCCCAAGGTTCATTGCTATGGGTAACCCAGCGCCACCAGATTTTTGTATTACCAATTTTGTTGCTGATATGGGGGCATTCTTTTGAAGGAGAAGTCCATAATTTTAGGTCTTCTTCCTCATTATCATGCCTTTTGGTAAGACAATAAAGAGGGTAGTGGCCTACATCCCCATGGAAAACGGTTTCGACATATAGGTATACGCATTAGATGTTTTCATTAAATAACTTAAATTACTACATGTGACTGTCGATTCACTGAATCGTGGACTGGTACAAAACACAACAAATTTTAGAGCCTCCAACCCTTAATTACTCACACTTAGAACTTTCTCAAATCTAGCCATTAATAAACTTCTTTTGGTATTTTGGTTCAATTTAAAAGGTCTATAGTTGAGACTCAGACATGCAGTGAGTTGCAAGGATTCAATTTACTTAGGCTTGATTCCATTTCCCCTCCATCCCATACATGTATTCTTTCACGACAAATGTTGAACAAATTTTTTTTTATGCCCTGACCCTGGTTATGCTAGCTTTGCTAACTTGCTTGGTATGTAGGAATTTTTTTTTTAATGTTTTCTGAGTTGTGTATTATTTTTTCTTAGGTGCCCAATCCTTATCATTCTTAGATCTCTTAAGCTTGAATTGAACTTGGATGCCCCAATATAATTATGACATAGTCTAAGTAGTTTTTTTGTATAATGAAGTGTGCTTCAACTTGAAAAAAAAATACAATAGAATAGTTATTATATTACTGAAGTGTAAAATTAATGATACACATATGACAACTTAATGTGTTCAAAATAAGTTTGATTGAAAATATATCATTTTTTCATATAAATATTAAGAAATACTCAATTATTAAAAATTATAAAAAATTGAAAAAACAATATTTATTTTTTGTAATGAAGAGTTTAATTAATTTATATTTGTCAATTGAAATATAATTACTTATATTACCCTTTATCTTTGAAGGGCTCCAAACATAAATTCCCTTCCATTTGAAATTAAGACCCACCTTTCAAATTTGATCAATGATCTTAGTCCACCTTAAATTCTCAAATAAAAAATGCCTATAAACATAATTAAACACCAAATTCTCACTCAATTTAAAAAATCTTGATTAAATGAATACTTTAACTAAATTCTCACTCAATTTTAAGTCTTCATCTAAATGAATAATATTTTAATAAAAATGCTTTAAATATTTTCTCAAGCTTTCATATTTTGAATCTACCTACACAATCAACAACATTTTAATGGATTTAAACATGTTTTAAATTAAATAAACCAGCATAGATATAAGTAAGTATAAGTAATAGAATTATCACTTCGTTAAAGATTTAAAACATGTTTTTACTATCCTCTTATCCTTATAAAATGAAAAAAACGAAGTGATAATTCTATAGATATAAGTAAGATAATGCTTTCACATGGTTTGCTTTGTGCAATAGAATTATCACTTCGTTTTTTTCATTTTATAAGGATAAGAGGATAGTAAAAACCATACAAGTCTTGAGGCCCAGTTTTCCTGTAATTTATCCCTTTGCGAACTGTGATGGGGCTAAAAAAGATAGGATGTGCGGAGTTGGTGGATGCTTGAAAATAAAACAAGGGCATGCACTCTATTATTGGATGGGTGGAGGACCTGGGACAAACACCAATGCAGAGTTACTTGCCTTATGGTGTCTACTATGGTTTGCAAAACACAAAGGCATTGGTTGTTTATGGGTACTTGGTGATTCTAAGGTCATCACTGATTGAGCAGTTGGATTGTGTGAGCTACATGTTATTGTCATTGATCATTGGATCAATAAGCTTAGAGAACAAATAAACAGTTTTACTTCTATCACTTTCTCACGTATCTATCATGAATGTAATCAAGAGGCAAACTGCTTTTCTAAGAAGGCTATTGGATCATTGGATGATCAAGTTTTTTCTTAAGAATATATGGATGGTGAAAAGAATGATGAAGGTTCAATATCAATCTTCTAAATCAGTGTTTTGATTTGTAGTTTTTTTATGATCAACTCTAATATAGATGCATGTTTTTTAAGATACTGTTTTTGGGATGAAATATAAGTTTGGAGAGGCACATGTTTTATGTTATGAGTTGACAGAATTTGAACACTCACTATTAATAGAGTAAGGGTTTGTTATCGACAAATTTTGTGATTTTCTATTATAATGAAAACATATAATGTAATTTTGATTATATTAATAATACATTATTTTTTTCATCTTAAAAAAATAATTTCACAAAAAATATATTTTTTATAAAAAAACAATTTAAAAAAATAAATCAATCTCAAATTTCAAAATATTCTTTAAAATATCAAATTTCATAATATTAAGGGTAAAAATTCAAAGTGACATGGTGAAGTGGAGTATAAAAAGAAAATGAGTGAAGTTGCGGTACATATTAATTTGATTTTTTTAAGATATTAAAATTCAATTTTAAAAAGGTTGTACTCGTTAAAATAGAAAAGCTACATTTTGAAGAAGGTAATTTTTTTTAATATTGAAAATTTAACTTTAGAAAACAATTTTAAGTATTTATATCTCAAGTTCATACTTATTGATATGGATGTAAGATGTCAAAACAAATTTTAATGTAAGGTATCATGTTATTGGTAAAAATGGAAAGGAATATTATATATGTACTTGTTTTCGGAGCATAATGATATATCTAGTCATTTTATGAGTATAATGAAACATAAAACTAAAGTAGAATAAAAAAATAAAAAAATCAATGGTGAAATAATAATTAATAATTGTTGTGGTTTAGGATAATGTTTAAGTATCTATTGGTAAGAGTTTATTATAATTAATTTATTTTTGATTTTTGTAAGATAAAGGTGAAATAGAAATGTTATAGTTGATTAGGTTGTGGTTTAAATATAGGTTAGTGAGAATTTATTATAATTAATGTAAGTTTGATTGTGATTTTTATTTGTCATTTTTTTTATTTTAACTTGAAAATATCCAAAGTAAATTGTTGTAAGAATTTTTTTTACGTGATGTTTAGTAACATAATTTTTTTTTAAAATTATACGACAACACCATTGTTTCTTTGATTAACAAAGGAGGTTGTGTCTTTAGCTAACAAAAGAGGCACAATTACCTAAATCTCTTAACAAAATTATATAACAACAAGCATGTGTCTAAAGAGGTTCAATTACCTAACACATAACATGAAAAAAGAAGGTAGAGTTAACAAACATCCACCATGATGAGTTATATTAAGTTGAATATAAAATGAGAAGGTGGACTTAGCCACACATCCACCCTGATAAGTTCCATTGCATAAGGAAAACATAGAAAAATAAGGTAGATAGGGACACATGGCCACAAAGTTAGCTTGCCCAATAATGATAAGCTTGCATGTATTATGCTTTTCATCTTAGAGGGTCATGAATTGCATCAAGCTAGTTGCAAAAGTAGGTTGGATCCCTCAACACAAACAAACATACTAAATATGCCCACTAACTCACAAAAGGAAATGATGATGTAAATCCCTATACCCCTAAGTATACTAATGTTGCCCCACCTGTAGTACGTATATTTATGTCAAAATTTGAATTGGCATCACAAGGAGTACCTTAACCATGAATTCTATTACCCACTAGTCTACACCTTAAAAGCTATATCTTATAACTATTAATGAAAATAAATAATATTTTAATCATTTTTTTTTTATAAATATTTAAAAAGCTTTTGAAAAATTTAAACTTATATATAACATCAACAACATCTTAAAGGAGATGCCTAAATATTCAATGATGTTTTTTTATTTTACAAAATCTTAATTTAATATGTTTCAATGACGATTTTGATGATAGAAATGGATTCCACACCGTCAAAAAAATTTGGAGCACCCAAAATTCCAAAATTTAACAGCTATAACCATTATTTTTAAAAATTCTACATGATTTAAAAAAAAAAATCATACCTGAAAATCATTTTTTTACATTTAAAATTATCAAAGATTTAACTACTATCATCTTAAATTGATTTTAAACTTATTATATCAAATTCACCAAAAATAACTTTTAATTTAAAAATAAAAACGTATTATCAAAATTTAACTACTATTATCTTAAATTGATTTTAAACATATTATATCAAATTCACCAAAAATAAATTTTAATTTAAAAATAAAAACCTAAATACTATTGAATTAATTTTAATTTTTCAATTTTCAATAATAAACTCAATGATTATTAAAGAATAAATTCCCACCAAATTTTAAAAGTCCTAATCAAAATACATAACATATACATAAATATAGATATGAAAAAGATACTAAGTTTCTCACATCGCCATCGTTGTTACACTCCAAAAAAGTAAAAAGAAAATGACAAAAGGTTACCGACATTGAAATGTGCACTATTCTAAAGCAAACCATCTGCCACTCTAACTTCCTGATTTTTTATTTCATTTTAACTTAATATTTTTACTTTTTGAGTCTGATCGTTATCATGCCATACACTTGATGTTTCTTTAAATATAATGGCATGTTAAGAGTTGAAATAGGCATTCCTATAATCCTAGTCAACATAGAAAAACAAGATCCAATTTTGAGATCCATGCCTCAGTTAGTGTTCCAAAACACCTATGCCTTCCTACCATAGTGAATATGAAGTTTGGTGGAATTAAAAATATGACTATTTTAATTATTAAAAGGTTTGGGATGGTTGACATTTAAAAAAATAAAATTATATATATATATAGTTTAATTATCATAAGTTTAGGGGTGAGAAAGTTATGATTATTAATGTAAGTATATAAGGTGAGATTGATGGATGAGATATTTTTTTATAATTAAAATTAAAATTTATTATTTAATTTAATGAGTGTTAAAATATGACTAGTTTAATTATCATAAGTTTAATATGATTAGGTGATTAGGTTAATATGATTAGATGATTTTTTAGATGGGAAGTTATGTTGGATAGTGGTTAGTGTAAGTATATATATAGTGAGATTTATAGATTTGGTAGAATAAAAAATATGACTAGTTTAATTATCACAAATTTTGGAATGGGTGATTTTTTTTTTAAGATGGAGAAGTTATGATTGTTAGTGTAAAAGTTATGATTGTTATTGTAAGTATATAAGGTGAGATGAGCCCCAACGGGTAACACGTGTGGTTGTACCTTGGTGCCAAGGGCCCTCTATCATGAGGTCCGGGGTTTGACCCACCCGTGTTCATTGGGGTCAGGCCCAATAATCAGGGCCGACAGTGCGCGACCTAGCCCCCTGGGACATGTTACACACACACACACACACATAAGGTGAGATTGATCGATGGTATATGAATGTTTTTAAGTTTTAATTTTAATTTTCTCATTGAAAAAAAGGTTTTAATTTTAATTTTGTTATTTAATTTAATGAGTGTCAAGTGCATTGTTGAAGTTATTAATTGAATATTAATGAATAACGTTTAACTGAGAAAAGTTACAAAAGATTACAATATTTAATATTTTATGTAATTAATTTCAAAATAGGATATTTGAAAATGTTAGATTCTATAAGCCTCCACATGTTTAGATAAAGAAAAATGAGCTTTTAATAAATGGCTTATGAGGCAAAATACTTGTTAATGTTTTGCAAATGGGTTAGTAAGGTAAGTAGGCTTTACTATAGGTTTTGAAAATAACTAATACATTGAATGCGACATTGGCTAAATACTTATATCTCTCTCTCATGTTGATATTATGATTTCCATTTAAAACCATAATGTCCCACGATCCCATCTCATGCTTAAACCTTGATATGTAGACCCTCTTCCCACAAGGATGGCACATGCCTAGCTGATATCTATCATGGGAACTTCTAAGGAGGTGATTGATGCATCACATTTATAATTCCAAATGATGGCTTTATCTGCACATACTTGTACTTCCAACTTCCCCATATTTCCATTATAACACTTCATAGAGGATGGATTAAACGTCGACTTACTACAGTTCCTTTGTTGGTCATGGGCATGAATTCCATGTGGCCCTCACACTTTCCACTTATATGGTTCACATTTAGCCAATTAAACGGATGAGGAGACGGGTTTGTATTCCCCTCACCACAACACTTGTGTTGATTCCTAGGGAATCTCTTCATAATGAACATCTTTACCCTTATTATGGAACTCACCCACATTTCTTGAAGTTGCTTCATTAGCCAAGGAGTCTTCTAAGGAATTTTGTCTGCATAGTATATGAAGGCACCCTACTAATCTTGGGGATGGTATATTTTCCCATATTCTTTCTTGAATTCAGACTAAGTCTATGTTATTTAGATGAGCCCAAGTCTTGCACACCCGAATTGCAATTCTAGAATCACCCAAAATAATGACATCATTTATACCCTTTTTTGCTATCACTTTGGTGCCCATCCATATAGCTAACAACATTGACATGTTGTTAGTTTACACTCCTAGGATCCATGCAAATTCTTCCACAATGCTTCCTCCTGGGTCAAAGAGAACCCTACTCACAAATGTCGCCCTGTTGATTTTGAACACAATCTAAAACATAAAATCTGTGATAATTTCCCATTTCTAATACCTAGAAACCAAGCATTGAAACCACCACTTTTATTTTTTTGATTCGTCCTATCCATTTGTGGCACTATATTACCCTTTGATTCATCAATCTAATTCATACGATGAAATCTGGGCCATTCACATGATACCACTCAATTTAAGGTAGGATCTAGTTCCCGAGAGTGAATGGTCATGATCGCATGATAGAACATGTGAGATAAAATCTCAATGATATTTACTTTGTTGAGAGAACATAGTACCCAATTTGTTTATAAATTATTCTCTTTCCTCAAATTACGAATTTACTTTTTGAATTTAATGGTTTACTATAAAACAATTTTTTACAGCAGGAGTGATACATATATATATAATAACAATCCATTAAACTAATTTTCTACATTTTGATTATGTAATCATTGATAACATGAATAGATCAAGCCATACTTAGACAATCCCTACACAAAATCAATTCCAAAACAATACTTGAAACATCGTATAACACAATTAAAATTCATGGCATCCATACACAATTGGCACTTATCTTATGGATGCAAGCAAATGTCAGTCCTCCTAGCAGTAGGAACTTTGTCAAGTTGTCTTTTTCTTTGACGCCTTCCACCCTCGAGCTAGGGCTATCAATCCAAAAGGGGTGAATTATGATTTCCGGTCTTCAATGTAGCCACACCCAACTTGATGACACTAACTCAACCCAAAGGCATCCACACACCACCCAAAGGTGTAGAAAATCCCTCTAGAGTTGTTCCCACCCATGCAATTAGTTACCATCATCTTGCACAACACAAGTGATGGAACCCCCTTCTCTACTCTAAATTCCCTTAAGTTGTCTCCACCCCCTTCAGAGTCCTAATTAGTACAATTGCAGACCAAGTATCTCTAATAAGGAACGGATCCCAAATGTACCAGTTTATCATGGTAAGATATGCCAGTTTCTCGGGGCTCTTCCTTAGGTGTGATGTTTGATTCTATGACCAACTATATTTCTTCCCTAATGCAAACAATCACCCCTCTCCATGAAAAAACAAGTGAATGAATGAGTGCATAATGATCCCCTTTAGTATGAATTCCTAACAAGATATATGCATGGAATGGCTTGACAAGTGGCTTCCCTAGAAGTACCTGCTTTCCCCTTCTAAATATCATTTATGATAACTAATCCCAAAATTAATTAAAGTAACACACCAAGGTTAAGGAACTTTGGTTAAAAAGATAAATGAAGGTTAAGGCATTAGCTAGAGTTATCACCCCTTAGCCCCTCTCACTCCCCCCATTTGTGGAATAATAACTACCAATCTCTTAATTTCCATCCTTCTTCGCTTGCAAATGCTAGGGATTTTTATATTAAAAGAATATACATAATTTACAACAATATACATGGTATTCTAGACCATATAAGTCTAGCATATAGCCTTTTCATAATTATATCAAAATTATATCTTGGGGTAAAAAGAGGTGTTATAGAGGACACCTCAAAGTGTTGCTTCATTCATTCGATATTCATCATTCATACAAGAGTGCATGAGGAGTTCTATGATTATGCTAAGTTTGGGATTGACATAGTAGGATGAATTGAACACTAGTTGAGTGAACTATTGAAAAGTCAAGATTTGCAAGAGGAAAGCTTGTGAATGGTTCATGCATTGGATTCTACAAGTCTGTTTGAAAGTAAGTCGTATTGCTTTAGATTTATTGTACATCTATAATAGAGTTGCAGACAACATGTCACACTCCCCTGTTGTGTATATGTAACATTCTTCATATCAAAAAATTTAAGGAATCCACCTAGGTGTTGTCTATATATATGTGTTGTGGTTTCTTTATTTGGATGAATGTTTTGTTCACTACAATGTATTGTGTTGGCTAAGTATTGTTAAAATATTGCTTATGTATAAAAGTATCATTGGAATGTTTTAAGGAAATGGTTGGATGTGTGTCTATTGTTTGATGTTATGGCCCAAGTGGGGCATATATGGGGTTAAATGTATATGATATGACCCCAAGGGGTTCATATATTGGGTTAAATATATATGTAATAAAGTAAATGCATATGCAATAGTGGTCATCCTAATGGTCAACCTAATGAATGGACTAGATGTGTAATGGGTGAATAGGTATATATAGAGGTCATGTAGTCATTGTTAAGCGGGATGTGAATTGGATGTATGAATTTCTTGGGATATTTGGAGGATATATCATCTCTCTTATGTATGTTGGATTTGTGCTTCACATCTACATTTTCATACATGGTGTGTACTTTGTTATATTATGCTCTCTTAAGGATTTGGTTCATAAAATTTGGTATCAGATCCCTATTTGCTATATTTTTTTGGGGGCATGTCTCAATTTTTTTTTAAGATCCTTAGAAGACATAGATTACTACCTATGGTAAAAATTTGAGGTTTTGGTTCATTATAAGTTTGGAGTTGTATTTTGTGGAAGTTGCGGTTTTCTACTAGTCCAAAAACTAGTCTGAAACATGTGTTACAGGTAAAATTGATATATATGAAGCTCGAGAGATCTAAATTGAATTCCACCCATTTAATTAAAAAGGATATGAATCATTTTTTTTCATGCTAAAGTTTTAGAATAAGATCATGAAAATCATACACGTGTGAGACCATACAAATTTTCTCTCAAGAAGGAAACACAAATAATAAGTTTTGGGAAAGTTACCATAACTCTCCCTTGGCACATCAAAATTGAGTCAAACTTATCGAATTGCAGAGAAAAAATATTATGATACCATAGGACGAAAGTTTAGACTCAAAGGGGATGGAATTTCATAGTTACCTCAATTAGAAGGTCAAACTATAAGGCAATCTCCAAATTAGGTTTTTAAAGGGTATGTTATTTTGAAATTAGCATCACTTTTGATGGGAAGGTCTAGTTTAGATTATTCAAAAGCTACTGGAAAGAGGAAACATAGGATAATATGATAGAAAAATCATATTATTCATTATTGATATAGTTACCTATGGTAAAAATTTCAGGTCATGGTTCATTATAGGTTCAGATTTATAGTGTACGAAAAATAGGGTTTTTTACTAGTAAAAAACTAGTCTCAAACAACAGGTGTTCCAAATAAAAATATTATATATAAATCTTGAGAGATCCAACTTAAATGTCATATATTGCATCAAAAGGAATATCAACCATATTGTTTGTGAAAAAATTTCAAAATAATATTAGGAAAATTAAAAATGGGTTAGATTGTACAAGTTCACTCTCTTAAACAGAACAAAAATAACAAGTTTTGCGAAAGTTACCATAACTCTCTCTTGGAACATAAAATTTGGGTCAAACCTATGACATTTAAAAGAAATGATATTGATCTACTAGAGGATGAAATTTCAAACTCTAAGGGGCCAAAATTGCATAGTTACCTCAATTGGAAGGTTAACCAACAAGGAATTTTCCAAATTAGGGTTTTAAAAGGCATGCTATTTTGAAATTAACATAACTTTTGATTGGAAGGTCCAATTTAGATGATTCAAAATCCATTGAAAAGAGGAAAAAATGGATAACATGCAAGAAAAATCATATTATCCATTATTGATATAATTACCTATGATAAAAATTTCATGTTTTGGTTCATTATAAGTTCAGAGTTATAGTATGTGGAAGCTAAGGCTTTTCACTATTCCAAAAACTAGTCTCAAACATGTGTTCCAAATAAAACTATTATGCATGAAGCCTGAGATATCCAAATTGAGTGCCACCTATTACATCAAATGGAAGAAGAACCATATTATTTTTGCTAAGAACTTCAAAATAATACCAGTAAAATCAGACATGTGTGATACCGTAGAAAATTTGTTTCCTAAAGGAAAAATTAAAATAACAAGTTTTGGGAAAGTTACCGTAACTCTCTCTTGAAAAATAAAAATTGGGTCAATCATATGCCATTGCAAAGAAAACATACCAAGATACTATAAAATGAAACTTCAGACTCAAAGGGGATAAATTGTAGAGTTACCTTGGTGGAAGGTCAACCAACAAGGCAATCTCCAAATCAAGGTTTTAAAAAGCATGTTATTTTGAAATTAGCAGATCTTTTGATTGGAAGGCTTGATTTAGATGATTCAAAAGACATTGGATAGAAGAACATAGGATGAAAAATATTACTATCCATTATTGATATTATTTTCAATATTAAGGTTGGAAGTTGAGAGTTTTGGTTAGACCCCAATTAAGAAAAATGGCAATACCTAAGTTTAGAGGAAATGAAGACAACAATGAAACAATCCTAAGGAATGGTTAAGGATTGTGAATGAAAAAATTGTAAAACCTTATTTTATTTATTTTGATGATGGAATCTCATAAGTGGTGGACAAGTCTTGATATAAATATTCAAGCATATGCTACATGGGTAATATTTGAAGAACTCTTCTTAAAAACTTGGATTAAGGACTTAAAAATGGAAGAGATTAATACCACTCAAGATGAATTGGAAGAATAAAAAGAAGAAATAAAAAATAAATGCGAGTAGTTGTCCAAGATACAAGCCCTCAATGAATCACTCAGTAAAGAAGTTCATAAACTGAAGGAAGAAAATAGTGGGAAAGGAAAGTGGGAAAATGATGAATCGAGGGAAGAATTGAAAGAAGGACGATGAAATATGTTAAGTACAAATTTGTGCAGTTATATACAAATTGACAATGCTCTCGATTTGTATATAACTGCATAAATTATTATCGATTTAAATATATAATACAAATCGAGCATTGTCGATTTGTATATAACTGCACAAATTATTGTCGATTTCAATATCTAATATCGGTGTGAATATGCAAGTAGAGAATGTTCTCTCCACCAAATCATATCCACATCGACATAGACATGGGAAAATATACTCCAATTTTAATCCATCATTGAATAAGCAATAGAGCCTACAAGTGTTTCCTAAAAAACAATGAATTTTATCTCACCATATGCTTTAGTCCAATGAGATAGATAGCTTGATCACATTGTTCAAAGTCAAGGAAGAGAGCATACATTGTAAAATCTGTGAGTGGAGGGATCACCATGGAAATAGTAGTTCAGTGCAAGAAAAATGTGAACATGAGATGAGACATCAACCCCAACATTTATGCCAACAATTTTGTCATAGTATGCAACTTCATAAAAGCAAGCACTCATAAGCTATGGTGGAAACACGTAAATGGAATTATAGACATGATTATTTTCCTTTTCAAAGCATCAATCAATATCGATTTTTGTTACATAACATCAAAACCCAAGCATAAAAAAACACACATATAAATCATCAATTAAGAAATGCGATTTGGAAAACACCCAAATATATGATTATTAAACATAAGCAACTGAATAATATATTATGGGAAAAAGTTAAAATAAAACAAAACGAATTCTCCCGCAAATTATGTGTATTTGATTAAACAACTCTCTCTCTCTCTCTCTCTCTCTCTCTCTCTATATATATATATATATATAAAACATGAATTCTGGACTAATCATATCCTTAAGTTGTTGCACATAAAAGAAACATATTTTTGTAATAAAGTTAAAATTAACCAAATTCATAAGCTCGAGTTTACTGGTTTATTAACCGATCTTGATGGACTTGTTTTGAGTTGATGGGCAAGTAATATAAGTTATAATTACATTCAAATATATTATCGATATACATGAAATTTCCTATCTATACATATTGTTCATTATATATGAACAACCAATCCATCATTCATTGATTCGGATGTTAAAGAAATACCTTGGGTGCATGGTAAAGGGTGAAATTCACTTTGCCACTTGAATTTTCAAATATGAACTTTAGCTACATGATTATCCATCATCTTGATCATTGGCAACCATAATTCAAAGAACTAGCATGCATTATCAGAATCATATCACCTCTCATCGATTGGTCCAAACAATCTGGATAATCTATCACAAATAAGCCACCTTCTTTTCCTTAATGATCATCAAAAATTGAGATCTCAACATCACTTCAATGCGAATAATGCATATTATAATAAAAATAGATTAGCCTATTTCCCTACATTCTTTATAAGGTTTGTTGTTGATGGCTGGAAGCTGAGCCATAGATAAGGGGATGCCTATGAAAGTTCCTATTGTCTTTGGTCACATGAAGCTCATATAGAGGGACCTAAGGCCTCTCAACTATGATGAAAACAAGTACAACACAATTCCATTAGATTTATCCTTTACGAAAGAAGCAAAGGAAGAGGCAGGGAAGGGAAAACTTGAACCAATGAAATAAGTCTGGGACGAAAGAATTTGTACCTCCAAATAACAAGATCAAAACCTATTGCCTTACTGCATGGCCACGCCCCATTCTCATCCTATCTTCCTATTGGCATATGCTAATGAATACTTATATCAATTTTTTTTCAACTCATTAGGATCCTTAACTTTGATTTCATGTTAGTCAATTTCATTGGAGGAGGAGGAGGAGGATATATCTAGTTGTATGGCATATGATCACATTAATGTCAATTTGATTTCATGTTCGTCAATTTTATTGATGTGTGATTTACCACACATTAAATAAACTTGCAAAGATTCAAATACATATTATCGAAATTGTGAGAAAACTTTGATTACATCTCTCTTTATCTAGTTTTTGAATTTAATATATTCCATCCAAATGCATTAATGTACATAATCATTTTTCAAATTATATGTGACAAATTTTGACCTAATCCTCAAATTCAAGCTTTAAGGAATGTAATTCGACGTGTTAATGTTATTTCAATCTATGTAAACCAATTTAATTAACTTGATTAACATATGGTTTTGCATGTACTTATCAAAGAGTGAATGTTGTAAGAGTAGTCTAAATGCTATCAGATTTAGATTTTTTTTGCTATTATAATTGAAATTGAATCAGGCTATACAATCTTTATTGGCAAATTGCAATTTTTCATTAATGAATTGTATTTTCAAACAATTACAATAGTGTTGATTGCCATATATTGTTAACGATAGTCTAAGGATATTGTCACCTTGTAACTCTTGTTAGAATGGTGAAGTCAAAATAATCGAATTACATAGTATAATTTTTTTTTAAATGGAACTTTTAAATTTGACTATAACATTAACAACATCTTAATTGATTTCAAATACATTATAAATCAAATTTATCAAACTAAATTTTAATAAAAAAAACCTAAATATTTGTTAATTATTTTAATTATTACACTATAAATTCAAAACACTAATATAGTTTAATAATTATTAAGCAGTAAATTCTTATTCAACTCTAAAATACACTAATATAACTTTAATTAATTAATAAACACACAATTCTCAATTAACTTTAAAATACTCTAATTTAACTTTAATTAATAAACACCAAATTCTCACTCAACTCTAAAATTATTAATAAGATATATACTTTAATTTAAAAATAGAAATAATAGTATCATAAAAATTATTAATAAAATATGTAATTTAATTTAAAAATAAAAATAACAATATCATGATTTCGAATATATTTTAAATCAAATTTATTAAATTAAGTTTTAATGGAAAAAACTTAAATATTTATTAATTATTTTAATTATTTTACTATAAATTCAAAACACAAATATAACTCAATAATTATTAATCACTAAATTCTCACTCAACTTTAAAATTCTTAATAAGATTGATATTTAACTTTAATAATATTTAAGATTGATATTATTGAAAAAGTTCTATATATTTAATCAAATGACAAACATTTTGTAAGTGGAGCATTCTTAACTAAATTCTTGATAATAATGGAAGTGGAGTGTACTTAAATTGAATTTTAATTAAATGACAACGTCTTTTGAAAGTGGAGTATAACCTTAAAAATCATGAAGGTGAAGGTGTATTTATATGTAAATTTGGACATTTAAGAAAGAAAACATCTATGTGTAAAGAGAAATTCAATTTTAAATTGAATAAATTTTAATTTAAAATTTAAAATATTTTAATTAAATGACAATGTCTTTTGAAAGTGGAGTATAACCTAAAAATCATGAAAGTGTATTCATGTGTAAATTTGGACATTTAAGGAGAAGATATCTATGTGTAAAGAGAAATTCAATTTTATGGTTTTATAAAATAAATGTGTAAGTTTATACATTTAAGTAATTGTTTTTTTTAATATTAAAAATTTAATAACTTTAAAATAATTTTATAATAAAGAATTTTAAATTTTAATTTTTTTTAAAGTTATATATTTTTATTGATAAATCCATTTTAAATTTTATTTATGAATATAAATATTTAATCAAGATGTTAATAGATATTATTGGTGAGAAAGTTATATATCCCATTGTTTGATGGGCATAATGGAGTGAAATGAAAATATCTTAGAAGTAGAGTAGAGGAAAACAAAATCTTTGTACTAAAATTATAGGTGAAATACTAATGTTGTGGTTAAATGTAAAGTAGTGAAAGTTTATACTAATTAAATTAAGTTTGATTAAAAAAAAGTGAAATAAAAATGTCGTGGTTGGTTAAATTAGGGTTTAAGTGTAGGTTGGTGAGAATTTGTCATAATTAATTTAAGTTTGATTGTGAATACTTTTTGTTCACCCTTTTGAGTTTAACTTGAAAATATCTAAAGGAATACGTCATAAGAATTTAAGTTTCTTTGGCTAACAAAAGAGGTTCAATTATCTAAGTATCTTAAAACAATTATAGTTACAATAATGACAATCGTGTTGGCATTAAGTAGAACATAAAAAAATAAGTAGACTTAGCCACACAACCACCATGATGAGTTCCATTGTGTATGAGAAGTATAGAAAGAGAAGGTAGATTGAGACACACTGCCACAAAGTTGAGTTCTCAAGATTCCTTAATAATGATAAGCTTGCATGTATCCCATTTTTCATCTTTGGGGGCCATCAATTGCATCAAGTTGCAAAAATAGGTTGAAGATCTCAACACAAACAAACATACCTAAAATATTTTCTATATCATGAAAGGAGATGATGACACAATTACTATCATGTCTTCAATGCTTTAATGTGGGCATAGAAAGAGAAGGTAGAATTGGCCACATGACCACCATGATACGTGTTGATGCCTAGGATGATCATAATAAGAAAAGTTAGACTCAACTTGTGCCTAATATTGATAGTTTTATATATGTTCCACTTTCCATCTCATAAACTCATTGAATGCAACAAGACACGAAAGTAAGTTGGATCTGTCACAACTGGGTAAACCTCTCAAAGAGGATTGGCTTGTCCACAAAATGAAAAGATGGAACATTTGCATAATGTTGTGAAAAAAACTATGGCTATTCAATGAAAAGTCTATCACAATTTTTATATGTTATAAATATTGAATGCTTTGAATAATATTTAATCAATTTTAAATGGAGTTTGGAAATTTTAATTTTCAACTACTAAAATGGTGAAATCATCTGCACTCATCTTAAATATCATCATTAAGAGGAAGATCTGATGCACCGGTAGGGAGGGTTGTTATGAACTCGACCAAGGTCAAGGCTTTTTTTTTACTTTTGGGATTAATGAATTCTAGGTAAAACTCCTTAAGGATAACGATCCAACATGGAAATTTTCCATTGAGAATTAACCAAATCAAGAGAAACAACACAGGGTTGGAACTTGCCACAACCTTAGTATTGCGCATTAAGATATAATGACACAATCTTTGAACAAAAAAAACTATGCTAATGCTAACTTTTCACCATGTTACAAATATTTTATAAATTTCTAAGACATTTGAATCTACTTATAACACTAACTGATTTTAAACCTATTTTAAATCGAATTTACCAAACTAAATTTTATTTATTTTTTATTTTTTTGACAAAAAGTAGAGAAATGTTGCATTGAGTCAAAAGAAAGGTTGTGCACAACCGTACATACAAAAATGAAACCAAGGTTTCAGGCTATTCTGAAGGAGAATTAAAACTATGATGCATATTCTAATAGAAGAGATTTTAGATATCCTGAGATGCTTTCTGAAATATTCCAGACCCATTGAAGGGTATATTCTTACAAATGGTTTGTTAAGCAGAATGCATAAATACATCTATATAAAAAACATAGCTGGTGCTTCTACTTTTTCTTGCCTTCAAGCCCGCGAGCAAGCTGTACGTCTGAAGTTTCCTCCATTGGGTGGCCGCCTTGGTCTGGGGTTTCCTGGAAATGGTTGAATTGAATCATATTGGCCATTGTCAAAACATCCTATTTAATAAAATCCATAGCTCCCATCAACTCTTGTAGGTTGCAGTCATTGTCGTCAATCCTGGACTCAGACTCATGGTAGCCCATTTGGTTTGCTAAGAATATGACATCAGACACAACCTACCTATTCCCCTGAACTCCAATGCCCACCATTTCAGAAACCCTGCGGAGATGGATTCTAATATATTCTAGAGTGGATTTGATCTCATTTATGTCCGGATTTCCTAGACTATTCACCGCTGGAGATAATGTTTTGCTGATTGGATCTCGCAAGAGAACTAAGGGCGAGTATTGAGACTGTTGGGTTCCAAAATGAACCAAACTACCTCGGCTTCTCTTCATGTTGCTAGCCAAACCTTCGAGCAAATGCTGGAGCTACTGAGCTTCTTTTGAAGGCAGACTACCATTGCTTCCTTTCTCACCTTCTCTTGCCAAACAATTGAGCTTCGAAATGAAATGAGGGGAGCTGAAAACTCTTGTGCCTTTGAAGTCTGCCATGGTTCATGCCGACAGTCGACTCAATACCTCGGGGAGTTGTTGTGCAGGGCGTGCTTTAGAGGTCGTCACGTGAATGAAGACGCCACATGTCCATGATGATGGACGCTTGTTGGTGGAGGTGGGGTGGTCACCAAGGGAGGATGGCGAGTGGTAGATCCATGAAGAAATGCCCCCCAACCTTAATATTAAAATAAGATGCCATCTATGGAACATATTTTTGATAATAGTTTTGATCTTTAAGTGTAACCATTTCAAGTTTGTTCTTAACCCCCTTATTGGCAAGCTTGTCGACGAATTTATTGTTGTCTATGTGAATATGAAAGTAGGTGGCCTGTGAGACGAGATTTAGACGACATATTCGAGCATATATTCATCTGCAATTGGCTGAAACATGATTGTAATCCGATCTCATTTTCTGGATAACCTGCCTTGAGTCTCCAAAGATGATGAGTTTTGAGATATTAGACTGCCCTTCCAGTTCCAAACCAAGAAGAAGCGAGAGCCATTCTGCTTCATTGTAAGTCTTTGTCATAGTACCCAAGCATAAGAGTTCACTATGTTTCCGTCGAGATTGAAGATAACCCTCCAGACCTGCCTCCCCAAAACTAAATTTTATTTTTTCCCATTATAAATTAAACACAAATATAACTCAATAATTATTAAACACTAAATTCTCACTCGATTTTAACATTCGTAAATCCTAATTTTTAAGATTTGTAAATCCTAATCGAGGTTAAAAAAATATTATCTATCTTAATTGCTTAAAAAAAGATAATAACATCGTGTTAATAAAAAAACGATAAGTTTTCTCACATCTTTATCGTTGTTGCATTCCAAAAGTAAAATGAAAATGACAAAAGGTTACCAACATTGAAATGTGTACTATTTTAAAGCAAACCCTTGAGAGTATAACTTTCCTTTATTTTTATTTTATTTCTTTCTTTATCTTTGTATATTTTAAAATGATAAAAATATATTTATGTTAATTACTTAAAAAATATAATAATATATTGTTAATAAACAAATAAGTTTTCTCACATTTACATTCCAAAAGCAAATTGAAAATGACAAAAGTTTTTTTTTTTAAATGTGGATTGTTAGAGGGCTACTCCACGGAAAATCCAAATACATGATATTCAAACTGAATCAAGGTATGGCCAACTCATCATACATTTATCGCAAAAGGCTTCACAAGAGCATCATGTCACTTACAAGAGTAGAACTTGGGTGGGGAAGGTAACATTCATTCCTCCCAACCACCCAAGCTAAATCCATTTGACTAAAATGACAATGACAAAAGGTTACCAACATCAAAATGTGTACTATTTTAAAGTAAACCCTTGACACTATAACTTGCCTTTATTTTTATTTTATTTCTTTCTTTAACTTGGCATTTTTTAAATTATTTATCTTAATTACTTTAAAAAAATATTTTGTTAATAAAAAAATTATAAGTTTTCTCACATTGTTCATGGTTGTTACATTCCAAAGTAAAATGAAAATGACAAAAGGTTACCAACATCGAAATGTGTAATATTTTAAAGCAAACCCTTTACACTATAACTTGCCTTTATTTTTATTTATATTTATTTCTTTAGTTTAGTATTTTTAAAATGATAAAAAATTATTGATATTTTTTAACTTAATATTTTTTAAATTACAAAAGTTATCACCATCAAAATTGTAAACCCCACGCGGATACTTAGGAAAATTAAAAACAAATGTGCACTATTTTAAAACAAACCCTCTCGAAAATAACTTGCCTTTGTTCTCATTTATTTCATTTAATATTTTAAATGTTTAGTCTTCTTATTATTATAAGTTTCATTAAATCTATTGGCATGTTCGAGTTGAAATAAACAATCATATAATCATAGTCAACATAGAACAATATTGTTATTTTTGAGATCCATGTCAAGACCCATGGTTGAGTTATTGTCCCATATCAACTATGCCTTTCTACCATAGTGAATATGATTAGTTTAGTTATCACATATCAACTATGCCTTTCTACCATAGTGAATATGATTAGTTTAGTTATCACAAGTTTTGGGATGGGATTTTTTTATAAAGTTAGGGTTGTTATTGTAAGGTTTTTTTAAGTAGAAATAAATGGTTTCTTGTTCTTTCATAGAAATCAAAGAGTACATATGCTCACTTCTCAAAACATATATCTATCTTCTTTAAAAAACTATTTAATCAAAGCATCTCAAAGCATCTCTACAGAACTGCTACAAAACAAAACTCTGTACATGGTTGTTCAGTACCAACATAAACAATATTACAACAAAAACATAGAAGATTGTAGTCCACAAAATTCATCTCAAAGTTAATGCAGGAAATAAGTTGAGCCTATGTATGGGAGAGTGTCTTCTATATATTCTTCAATTTGTTGAAAGCCTTCAGCTTCACTATTGGATGCTTTTGAAAGTCCATCAACCACCTCATTAAGCTCTTTGAATACATGTTCAATGGTTGTTAGTGTACGATTATAAGGTGAAAATGATAGTGTGTGATTTTTTTAAGTTTTAATTTTAATTGTATTATTTAGTTTAGTGAGTGTTAAGTGGATAATTTAAGTTTATGAATTTTTTCATTAAACATTTAAATGAGATGAGTCATAAAAAAAAATTAGAGTAGTCAATATTCCTTGTAAGTAATCTCAAAATAAGATATTTTAAAATATTACATTGTAGAAGCCTCCCACATGTTATTAATGAATGATCCATGAGGTAAAATATTTGTAAAGGTTTTGCAAATAGGTTAGTAAGTTAAGTAGGATTTACTATAGACAAAACTCCATTGTTAAGCGCATTTGAGATAAATTCATACAAGGATATATGACCTTCTCAAAAAGGCCTATTATTAGATAAGTCTCGGAGGTGATTAACATATGCAATTGACTCGAGTATTAAAGTATATATGCGGTTAATCCAAATAGAATATGTTTCATAACATGTGAAATAGTTTGTAGTTTCGTTTCTTTGGTTGCGATCTTCTATAATTCTCTTATACTCAAGTTGTTTGAGTTACTAAAAACGTACTTCTTGTTCCACCTTTAAAGTCTAGTTTCTCTTTTATAATACTTTCTTTATAACTT